>APFE030702821.1:0-15226 GCA_000404065.3 Pinus taeda | reverse complement strand
CTTGCAAAGGTTCGACCAGTTCAAGCCCTAACTCCTTATATCCTGACCTCGTCAGGGACATGCAAAGAAAAACCGAGAAAAAGCAGACCGCTCTGATACCACTGATCCGGATTTTAAATAGGAACGCAATAGATTACAGAGATAACCATAAATACAGAGATGCGATAACCATAAATAAAGAGATGCAGCGGAAATAACACTTCATTTCATTAATGGAAAATACCGAAATATGCTTACAACCAGAATTGGAATAAACCAGCTAGGACGATGGTAGCTTATCTCTGAGAAGAGATGTGGGGCTACATGTCTCTGAACTGTTCCGAACTTGTGTTACAATGAGGCTCGAAGGCCTATTTATTATTTAGAAACAATGGAAAACCCTTCACATTCCAAAACCGACCCTTAGAAGATGAAACGCCAAATTGTGGGCCCCGTTTTGGGTAAATTGGTACATCAATTTCCCGGGGTCGAAACTTTGGCATACGATCTCCGTTTGACGCGTATGATAGCTCGTTAGAAAGATCTATCCGAGAACTACCATTGTTGGAACAGGCAATATTGATCCATTCCATGGACTCATGTTGCCTCCGGATTCCCCAAAAAACGTCGTTTAGGGCCTCAAAACGGCTCCGGAAGTTCAGGACCCGAAAAACTGCTAAAAATAGTAAACTATGCTACAATTTAGGAAACTGAAAAACTGAAAGAGACAATTGCGGGGGTCCAAATGGGATAGGTGGGTGGCCACCAACATCCACCTGGATCAGGGAGTGTTGAAAATTGGCAACAAGAAATTGCTAAAAATAGCAGTTTGGGCATCAGTGCTAGATTGGGCAACGGGGAATGAAAAATGGAAGTGTTAAAAATAGAAGTTCTATTTTTAGTAGTGCTATGTGGATTCTTATTTTAGTCAGTCCCTAGACTAGAAATAGGAAGTAAAATTTGAATGTGGTCTTACCAGCAGTTTGAATATTAATTAATTAATTCAGTTTGATTTAATAGTTAAGGAAAATCAAACTTGAAGTCTTTGTGAGAACACGCAATATTTTCTCCACTGAATGGGGAATGTGTCCTTGATTTGGTCCACTGATTGAGGAATTAAGGATGATTTCTATATTGAGAGGATCAGTTTACTTAGTTTAACTTAGTCAAGTCTAGTTAGATTAATTTAACAAGTCGTTGAATTAATGAGATTCACTTTGTTGATGCTTGCATGGATGTGAAAATTTCTATTTTCATATAACTAAGTATTCAGTCATGGATAATTAATACATGGCAGTTCAGACAGAGACCCAGTTGAGATCAGATGAGGGACAGTGTACTATCAGTTGCTAGGATATTCCTAGTGAATATTCCTTGCATGAGGAAGGAATATTATTCCTTCTAGTACTGCGTAGTTGGACCTGAGGTGACAACAGGTATGATTTGGCCAATTCAAACATGTTATGTAATTGGACCCCAATCAAAATTGCACAAGGAAATAGGGGATTGGAGGTGTTGTGGCCTATATATTGAGGCCTAGGTAGTCTATGATCTACATCATCAGAGTACAGAGACAGTAGGATAGCTTTTGAGCTAATTCTGTTTGTATGTTGTTGAGGATTTCGGCTTGATTGATAATACAGAGATGGGGTTTTAGGCTGGTGTTGTTCCCGGATAAATTCTTCTTTGTTATGTGTGATTGATTCCTTCTTATCAGTTATATGTGTTCATGCTTGATGTTGCTCATGGTTGATTAGCTTCCGTAATGTTTATGGTAGATGTAGATCTAGTATTATGCTTTAGTACATTGCATATATCAGTTTGATCTGCAGGTGAAATTTCTACATGATATCAGTGAGCTAGCTGATTTGTAGAGAAAATTCTACATATATATATTCAACTTATTTAACCTCTTTCTTTATAGTAATTTATTCTCCTTAATTAGTTTCTCTTAACCTTTTGGTAAAAACCCTTTCTATTTTTTACCCTATTCAATATGTTTATATTATATAATTTTATAATGTTGTTTGTTAATCCTCCTATTATCTAATTTATGACTCTTAAAATTATTTAACGATTTTTTAGAATATTATATTAATTAATTTAGTTCTAAGGGGTTATTATTTTTTCTAAATTATAACTTTTTACATCATTATTTTTTCCAATTATTTTTAATTTCTTTTCCCTTAACCTTTTTTGGTCAAAACCTTTTCTAATTCCTACCCTTAGTCAAACTAGTTGTTATCCCTAATGGCTAGTTAGAAGTCTTTACATCTATTTATCTAAATGCCTGGATTTGATTCCTCATCTTGTCCTGAAGATGAACCACACTGGTTGGTTCGAAATGCGTCGACAAGAATATCTCTTATGTGATTTTTTCCAAAAGATGTTATTATAATTATTATTGTTCAGAGAAGTCTAAGTTCAAAAATTTCAACCCTGCACGGGAGGGCTATTGTTATCAAGGTTAATATTTTCGAGAAGGCACGTTTGCAGGTAGCAAAGATGAAATCTGATCTGGTGTTCCTCAAAAGATGTAGAGACTCTTCCGTTGTTCCTGCGTTCACTAATATTATGCATCACTTGAAGAGTTCTAGGAACAATTGGATATTCTTAGCTGCTAACATTGCCCTAATTTATTCTAAGATATCGTGGGTAAGAAAAAAACTTGATCTTGTCTACAAGAAACTTCTAGCTCTTCATTTGGAGCTCTCCAATATTTTTTCTGCTGCTCTTTGGGCAAGAATTGATGTGTGTTCAACATTAAAGGCACTGTGTCTGGAGGATATTTGGAAGAGGAAACAATCTTCTAAGTTTCTCAAGATTGCCAATTCCTCAGGTCTTTTTAGTCCTCCAATCCCCTCTTCCATCTGAGATGGCAACTCTCTGATCTCCGCTAGAAAATTAAGTAGAGATCTGATCTCTTCTCTGCAAGCATGGGTTATAAACTCGTCACCCCCATCAGAACTGAATCTGTCAGCTCAGGCGATTGTTGTTACAGATTTTCTTGGTTCGTTTCCTGAAGGCTCATCAATTAGGGCTCCTATTTGGTCTTCTCCTTCTATTCTCCGTTGCTACTCGCCCCCAGCCAGATTAACCTCATGTGATTTGGTGGGTTCTGCAAATTCCTTTTCAGCGTTCCTTAGCTCCCCATCCAGTTCAGTCCCATCATTTGTTTCGAATAACTATTCATGCAGCTTACCTAGCTCTTTCCATGGTTCGTCTTCCTCTCTGTTTGTGATTTCTCAATCCTCCTCTTCTCACTGATGTGGTGGAATCCAGTCCACTTCTTCGTCACCCCCTCCTTGCTCGATTTCTCATTCATCTTCTGTTCCACTAACTTCCGCAATGGTTAAAGATGGACCCTCCTCTCTGAGCGAATCTATGAATTCCCCTGCTTCTTTGCCCTGCGTAATTCACCTCCAGCATCCTCCTTTCACAACAGATCCTCCTTGCTCTAATCCGCTTCTCCCTTCTATCCAAGATCCTCTGGTTTTGACCAGTCTGCCTTCCATTATCACCCATCCCTCCCCCAACCTGTGCCCTTCTCCCCCGGCCTCTCCTATTCCTTCTTCGGTCGATCCCAATCTTCCCTTGCCTCCTTCGAGTGTCAGTTGTTGGTTGACCTGGAAATCCCAGATATTGGGGTTTTGAATAGTCCAATGCCCCTTCAACCTTCTTCCTTTGTTAATTCCTTTAACTTCTACCTTAATAATAAAACTAATAATAATAATAGTTATAAAAATATTAATAATATCAACGTATTTAATAATATTAATAAATATATAATAATTATAACAATAATATTAATGATTTTGATCATTATAATAATAATAATAATAATAACAATAAATTTGAACTTATTATTAACAACAATAAAAACTGTTATTAACTTGGCACCTAATAATAATTATCTTTCTTCTTTAGATAATAGTACTAGTATTAAAAAGGCTTCTTATTCTAGGAATAAGGTTGTTAATGTTTCCAATTTTTCTTTCGATTCCCATGTTTTTAATCTTTTAGAAAAAGGTCTAAACTTTATTATGGCTCCCAGAACAATTCCTGTGAATGATATTATTTGTGACATTGAATCCGGGATTCGAGATTTACCCGATTCCATTAAAGATATTATCAGGCAGGATTGTGCAGTAATCCTTAGAAAGGTTAAACCCCCTAGGAGAAACCTTAGCAAGCCCGAGTTTGAAGCTCTCAAATATCTGAACAATAACAGGGACATCGTTTCTCTAAAAGCTGACAAAGGGGGTGCACCTATCATTCTTAACAAGGAGGATTACCAGAAGAAGATGTTAGATCACCTTTATAATAGTGGAAGCTACAGAAAGCTTGTTAAGAACCCCCTAAAAAAGATTTCTAAGGCAGTCGCTCTAGCCATAAAATTGAGTAGCTTTGTTAGCTCCCTTAGCAAGAAGCTTATTGAAGGCAACCCTGTTACCCCCAAGATCTATAGTCTCCCCAAGATCCATAAGGAAGGGGTCCCTCTTCACCCCATTGTCAATACTATTGGTGGGCCCACTTATCGTTTCGTGAAATTTCTTTCTAATAAGCTCAAACCCCTTGTTGGGCAGACAAAATCTTTTGTTAAAGATTCATCTTCATTCGTTAACGAGTTAAAGGATTTTAGATTTGACCCTGAGGATCAACTAGCGAGTTTCGATGTGGTCTCCTTATTCACTAATATTCCCATTAATGAGGCCATTTATGTTATCTATCGCATCATTGATCCCAATATTGCTTTTTTAATTAAGATTGGTCTCACCTCAGATTTCTTTGTTTCGAGGGTGAATTCTACAAGTAGACCTATTGAGTGGCTATGGGTTCTCCCCTTTCCCCCACTATGGCCAATCTCTTCATGGAGCATTTTGAATCCAAAGCCTTGTCTTCGACCCTTTACCAACCCAAACTTTGGAAAAGGTTTGTGGATGACACTTGTGTCGTATGGTGTCATGGTAAAGAGAAGTTGGAGTTGTTTTACCATCATCTTAATAGTCAATCAAACCATATAAAGTTCACCATGGAATTCCAAGTTGATGGTAGCCTGCCTTTTCTTGATGTTCTTATCTCAAAGAAGGATGATGGTTCTTTTTCCCATCAGGTTTTTTCGGAAGAAAACTCACACAGAGCAATATCTCCATGCTAGTTCACATCATTTTCCTTCTCAAAATCTAGGCATTCTCAACACCTTAGCCACTCGGGCATTGCGAGTTTTTGATGAAAATCACCTTGAAGATGAGAAATCCCACCTCCTAAAAGTTTTTAATAAGAATGGTTATAGTAGGTCTCAAGGTCTTATGGCTTTTCAAAATGCTGAAAAAAAGCCCTAAGAGTAAAATTGACCCCAAGGATTGATCTTCTGGTGTGCATCTTACTTTTATTCAAGGAACCACAGATAGAATAGCTAGGATCTTGAGGAAGCATAGGATTCATTCTTCCTTTCGACCCCTTAACACTATCCGAAGTTCTCTTTGTTCTATTAAAGACCTGATTAACCCCAAGGATGGAAAGGGTGTTTACATTATTCCTTGTTCTTGTGGAACTCTCTATATTGGTGAGACTGGTTGATCCATAAACCAAAGGATTTGTGAACATGCTATCGACATCAGGCATAGAAGGTCTCACTCCTCTGCTTTGGCAGAGCATGCTGGAAAAACAAATTATCACATCTGCCTTGAAGAGGCTGAGGTTATTGCGAGGATTGACCATTTTCATCATCGTAAATTTAGGGAGGCCTTAGAAATTGAAAAGAGGCATGTTAATTTAAATAGAGATGATGGATGGAGTATCAACAGAAACTGGATTCATGTGCTTTCATCCTAATTTTTTATTTATTTATTTATAGATTAATTAATTTAGTTATATCTATATATATATATATATATATAATCGCTCTCTTAAAATTATTTTTATTTTTGGAGATATGAATAGGAAATAAATCTTTAATATTTATTTAGTTTTATATTCATTAATGAGGTTATATAGAGGGTTATTTAATATAAATATTATATTCATTAACGAGGTTATATAGGGAGTTATATGTTCAACTTATTTAACCTCTTTCTTTATAGTAATTTATTCTCCTTAATTAGTTTCCCTTAAGCTTTTGGTAAAAACCCTTTCTATTTTTTACCCTATTCAATATGTTTATATTATATAGTTTTATAATGTTGTTTGTTAATCCTCCTATTATCTAATTTATGACTATCTAAGATTATTTAATTATTATATGAATAAGATTAAAATATTAATGCTTTTTAGAATATCATTTATAAATAGTATCTAATTTATGGCTTTTAAAATTATTTATTGATTTTTTAGAATATTATATTAATTAATTTAGTTATTGTTGAAAATAGCAACAATAAATGATAAAAATAGAATCCTGAAATTCCAATTTTAATTTGTCCTTGAATTAAAATTGTGAATTAAAATCGAATTTAGTCTCACGAGCCGCTTGGAAATAATTAATTAATTCATTATGGATTAATTAGTTGGAGAAATTTAAGTTAGAAGTCTTTCTGAAGTCATACAACAGTTATCCCTTAAATTAAGGAGATTATACCTTAATTAAGGAGATAATATTGAGTTATATTTGAGTTGTAATTAGTTAGCTCAGTTTACTATGTTAAGTCTAGTTAAATTAGTTCCATACTGTTTGAGGAACTAATTGTGAGTTATCAGTCAGTTGATGCATGCATGCACTCAATTAGGGTACTCCAGATAACTGAAGATTCCCTCATCAGAAACTTATGAATGTCTATTATGAGAAAGACCCAGTTGAGCTAAATGTCAAGGAAAGTGTAATATAAGTTGCATGTTTTCTGCTATAAAGGAAACTCATGCATGTAGTCAAGGTAAGGTTCCTTGAGGATTGTGCAGTTTTGACAGTGTGTTAGAGCAATGTGTGAGAGAAGTTTTCTATTGGGTGAAGGAGATCATCCCAGAGGAACTGCGCAAGGAAATATGAGCTTGGAGGGCAGAGGAGAAGGCATGTGAGAAGCTTTGATTGCCTGTGATCATCCAAGAGGATTGTACTGAGAGCTGGCTAACTGTGAGAGCTAAAGCTTTGTATAATTCTTATGTGTTTCCACCTTGTATGATAATACAGATAGTGGGGTTTTTAGTTGAGGCTTTCCCCTGAGTATTTTTTGTGTTTCATGTGCATTGATTCTTCTTCTTATGGTTATATGTGTTCAGCTTGATCTTGCTCAATCTTCAAGCTTCCGCAAATTGATAGTACAAGTAGATTATAGTATTTTGCTTTAGTTATATTGCATTATCGGGTTAATCTATAGTTAGATTTTCTACATGATCTTAGTGCGAGATTTGTAGAGAATTTGCAGAATTTCTACATGGTATCAGAGCCAACTGATCTATAGAGAATTTTCTACATGGTATCAGAGCCTAGTTTATCAAAGTTGTGAATAGCATATTGAGAAGAGAATTCGAAGTTTGAAGTTCGAGGTTGCAGGTGCAAATCGAATTCTTATCATACTTCCAAGTTGTCCAATGGCGTTCTATGGCTTGAGACTCAAGTATTCCTTGGAAGGAAACTTGAATTACATAGCATGGAAAGATCGCATGGAGGTTGTATTAGAAGACAACGACTTGAAGGAATTCATTGATCAAGAAATCCCAAAGCGAGGTTAAACTAACGCACAAGAGTTGGCTGAGTGGAAGAAGTGTGTGGTGAAGGCGAGATGGATCATCCTTGAGGGAGTTGAAGACCATATTGTCTTGAGTCTCTATGGGAAGGATACTCCATTTTAAATGTGGAAGACATTGAAGGACCTCTACCAGAACAAGAACAATCAGAGGAAATTGGCACTCAAGGATAAGCTTCGAAGAATCAAGATGGAGAACGGTGATACTATTTCCACATATCTGAACAAGCTCATCACTTGCAGAGATGAGCTTAGTAGTGTGGGAATAACTACTGCCGATGATGATATGTTGAGCCTCGCTCTCCTTGGCCTTCCAAAGAGCTACAATAACTACCAGGACTCTGTGAATGGAAGGGAGAAACTTCTGGATTGGGAACGACTGTGGTCGGATCTCATGTGGGAGGACATCAGGATGAGCACACGAGATGGTTCTTCATCTAAGGATGATGATGAAGAAAATCTGGCCTTAGCAAGTAAGACAAGGAAAGGGAAGGGGATGACTTCCCATTCTAAATCAAATTCTTCTCATGGAGGGAACAAGAGTGGCAAGTCTAAAGTGAGATGCTTTAATTGTCACGAGATGAGACATTATGCGACTGATTGCCCATCGAAGAAGCCCAAGAACAGACCCTCGGAAGGATGAGAAGGTGAGGCAGTAGCCTCTCAATTCGTAATGGAATTTACCCTCATCGCATGCATGGTGTCATCAATGATGGGTTGTGGTTGGTACCTTGACAGTGGAGCCTCATTCCACATGACCGATGATAAAAGTTTATTCAGTACCTTGGAGGAGAAAGACCTCAAGATGCGCATAGAGATGGGTGATGATGAAAGGTATAGTGTTTCAGCAGTGAGCACAGTTGCTTTTCAGAGGGAGCATGGACCTCCTATCACCTTGACATATGTGAAGTATATGCCTAGACTAAAGAAGAACTTGGTATCGGTTGCGATGTTGGAGGATATAGGCTATGATGTTGTCTTCAGTAAAGGAAAGGTGTTCCTTAGACACATCACTCTGAGACAGGTGAAATAGATCGGTTCACGAGTTAAGAACCTGTATGCTCTTGAGGTTCAAGATGCATGCAAAGCCTTGAGGAGCAAGGCAAATGTTAGGGACTTGGTGGTTGAGAGGGAGAGTAAATTACCTCCCAACATGCAGTCCCAGAAGAAGTTTTAGACAATTGTGGAGGAGCCACAATTGGAGAAGTGGGAAGATGGATCACATGCAACCATACCTCTAGGTGTGAGGTGGGGCAATGTGAAGTGATAGTCCCAAGAAGGCTGAAATTGGGAAGGGTCCATTGAGAGGTTTTATCTCATGGATCGTACCTTGCTACGGGAGCCCAAAGTACATAGCAGTGGGAGTAATAAGTGGGATTGATGTAGTCAGATATCAAAGTGACAAAGGCTAGAGCAGTCAAATACTGAAGAGAACATAGAAGGATTGACAATAGTGCAGAAAGGCAGAGTCAGCCGAAGCATAAAGCTTTCAGTTGACAGAGGCAATAACAGTCAGAGACTTTGATGATAGATGCATCATACTTATTTAGGTTGGATGTTTTTTTTTTGGAGTTGTTGGAGCAACAACACTTGGGAGAAGTGTTGCATACATAACATTCCAAAGGTTCATGATCGGGATCAAGTTGTATTCCTTTCTTATTGAGAGCAAGTGTTGAAAATAGCAACAAGAAATGATAAAAATAGAATCCAGAAATTCCAATTTTAATTTGTCCTTGAATTAAAATTGTGAATTAAAATCGGATTTAGTATCACCAGCTACTTGTAAATAATTAATTAATTCATTATGGATTAATTAGTTGGAGAAATTCAAGTTAGAAGTCTTTCTGAAGTCACGCAACAGTTATCCCTTAAATTAAGGAGATTGTCCCTTAATTAAGGAGATAACATTGAGTTATATTTGAGTTGTAATTAGTTAGCTCAGTTTACTGAGTTAAGTCTAGTTAAATTAGTTCCAAACTATTTGAGGAACTAATTGTGAGTTATGAGTCAGTTGATGCATGCATGCACTCAACTAGTGTACTCCAGATAACTGAAGATTCCCTCATTAGAAACTCATGCATGTCTATTCTGAGAAAGACCCAGTTAAGCTAAATGTCAAGGACAATGTACTATCAATTTCATGTTTTATCCTATAAAGAAAACTCATGCATGCAGTCAAGGTAAGGTTCCTTGAGGATTGTGCAATTCTGACAGTGTGTTAGAGCAGTGTTTGAGAGCAGTTTTCCATTAGGTGAAGAAGGTCATCCTAGAGGAACTACGCAAGGAAATAGGAGCATGGAGGGCAGATGAGAAGGCTTGTGAGAAGCTTTGATTGCCTGTTAGCATCCAAGAGGATTATACTAAGAGTTGGCTAGCTGTGAGAGCTAAGGCTTTGTATAATTCTTATGTATTTCCACATTGTATGATAACACGGATAGTGGGGTTTTTAGTTGAGGCTTTCTCCTAAGTATTTTTGTGTTTCATGTGCTTCCACAAATTGATAGTAGAAGTAGATTGTAGTATTTTGCTTTGGTTATATTGCATTATCGGGTTAATCTACAGTCAAATTTTCTACATGATCTTAGTGTGAGATTTGTAGAGAATTTGCAGAATTTCTACATGGTATCAGAGCCAGTTGATCTATACAGAAATTTCTACAGTTATAAGCGATTATTATTTTTTCTAAATTATAACTTTTTACATCATTACTTTATCCAATTATTTTTAGTTTCTTTTCCCTTAACCTTTTTTGGTCAAAATATTTTCTAATTCCTACCCTTAGTCAAACTGGATGTTATCCCTAGCGGCTAGTTAGCAACTCTCTACATCTATTTATCTAAATGCCTGGATCTGATTCCTCATCTTGTCCTGAAGATGAACCACACTAGCTGGTTCAAAACGCATCGACGATAATATCTCTTATGTGATCTTTTTTGAAAGATGTTTATAATCTCTTCATTGTCGATATTCTAATGTGCATCTCCCTCTAACTTCTGATATCTGTCAGGCTCCGACATCCGGACCTGATATGCATATTAATGATGGTCAAATCGGAATATCACATCCTCCTATATATCAAAACTTTTAAATGGTAAAATTCGTAAAACCCCTGATAATCTATTCATCTCCAATATCTAGACCCGATACAATTTTTAAAAAATAATTAAATGTGAAATTGCATCCACTCCATATTAGAGCCTCCCAATATCGGTGTTTTTTGTTTGGGCACATTATAAAAATCCCTGATGGGCTTACCTCCGATTCCACTCAAATGCTGCCACGTGTCACTATTTGGTACGGTGGTAATGTTTAAATATGAAAAAAATCATTTAACTTATTTTAATTCAGCCTCACGACTCATATTTTTGATTTTATAGTTTGTTTATACTTTGGCTTGTTTTTCTCCCCAATTTTGACTAATTTCGGCCCTGTATTGGCAGAGAAGCTGTTAGAGTCGGTATAGTTATCCCTCCGTCAGAGATCAAAGCTCTTTTTTTCATTTCATGTTTAGGTGTCTCATCAGTTTCGATCAGTTGCATTTCGTTAGGCATCCCATAAATCTGACGGAATTGTTTGTGTCATTCATTCCCCTCGTGTTTGGCACTGCTGGTCTAGGTATGTTCATAAAAATCAAATCTTGAAGGGTCATATTTATAGATCATGACAATTGTTCTTGGTCATTAGGTCTAGGGTTGAGTCAATTTGGTTTTGCAAAGTCTAAGAAAACCAGCAGACCAGAGGGATGTCCTCGATAGGTGGCTACCTCAATAATTTTTATCATTATATAGATAGATTAGGACTTCTCTTCAAAACTCTATTTTGAAGATAAGTCGTCATCTCATTTTTGTAATAAATTTTTGAAAATTTCAGTTCTTGAATTGTCCAGGCGCAGCCTTGGTCTCCTTTGCCAGATTATATCACAGCTATCCCTACAAAAAATTGTCAAAGAAAATCATTATTTCAACCAAATTTAAGGAGGAAACCAAAAAGTCAGAAGTCTATTAATCCTGAAAAAGTGTCAAAGACAAAACATTACAAAATGGGTTATGGACCAAGCAAAAATCAAAAGGGAGTCTTTATAAATATATTTCAATACATTTTCAAATCATTGTTCATGCCAAGAGTGGAGAAGATCGTTCCAGAGAAAAATTGTGAGTTTGAGTGGAGGTTGGAGCAGTTTTTAGGCGCGCTACACACTGGGCTAGGCGTGTGACGCATTGGCTACGTGCGGCGCACTGGGCATAAAGCCACAGTGTAAAATTACAAGCGCGTGGCACACTAGGAGCGCGCGGCGCACTGGGTTTGGAGCCCGAAACTTGTTTGGAAACGCATCAAATTGCCTCCTCTCCGCATCAAATTGTCAGGTAGGCTCATATCCATTACCTTTGCTTGGCTTTTAAAGGTTAATGTGATGGGTTCATGAAATGTTTGCCATAGAGATCCAAGTTGGAAAGCCCTCCTTTGTCATTGTAAAAAAGTGTTGTAGGGTTTGAAAACGGTGTGTAACCAAGGTTGTGTTTTCCCCCATTTCCCTTTGATTCTCATTCCCAAATTCACCCATTATCCTTCCCCATTAATTCCCTCAATAATCCTACCCTACAATCCCTAAAATCCTAGTCCCTCACCTCTATTAAAAACACATTAATCCTACCTAACATCCCAAAACCCCAAATCCAAGATTTATATTTCCCCTTCCTTCCCTTGTTACATTTTATTTCCAAAGTCCCTAATTCCCTAATGTTTTCCCTTTCCTAATATTCCCTTGTTCATTTGTTTCCCCTTGGTCACAACATTGTTAGAGCAAAGAAAAATTTGCATTCAATTGTACACACAGTTTTATACATCAGCATATATATTCCGGCTATCTTGTTTTCAAAGTCATGTCAGAGGCGGAGTCAGTCTATGAGCAGGAGTATGATAGTGATTCTACACCGGAGGTTAATGTGCCACGGAGGTATCACAAAAGTGGCAAAGGTGGTCAGCATGTCAAGGAGGAGGCTACTTCTTTGGCTCAATTGCAGGCTTGCCCACTTGCCATGGATTGTTTTCAGTGTCAATCATGTTTCCAATACTGTGAGATGATCTCACAAACCCAGCATCATCGTGAACTAGTTCGATTATTTGTTCTACATTTACATGATGGTCATGTAAACCTCGCCGGAGTGAATTTCACCTTGTCACCAGAGACTATTTCTCAGGCCACCGGGATACCAAATGTAGGAGAGGAATGGAGAAAACACCAACAGTTAGACAGATTCTACTATGAGCCATACATCAAACCTGGGTATATGAGACACTTGAGCACAGTTTTTCCTTTCAGATTCCTGAGGGATGAATTTTCACCGTTGATGAAACTCATCATTTGATATTTCAGTTGCGAGGGCAGATTCTCGCGTCTCTATGCGTACCATGTCCGTTTGTTGATGCATTTCACGACGGTATGTATGATGAACATTCCGTACTTCATGTGTCGCAACATAGGGAGGATGGTGACTTTAGTACAAAGGAAGAGCCCAGCACATCAGCATAAGAGCATATATCATTACGCGCTGATCAAAATCATAATGATACATCAGTTGACACAACAGGGCATTACTTGGGAGGATTTCATCTCCCGTGACTTCTTCTCAGTGCTACAGCCGCTTCCCGAGATAGTTCATGATGAGGGAGTGCCTTCACACCAGCCAGACATTCCTTAGACTGAGCATATAAGTGCTCCTCCATATGTGACATACCAACGAGGCCACAAGGCCTTATTTGCATCTACACGGTGAGTACTATCTCCACCCGGGGTGGAAGGGGTCTCGTTGACTCCATCAGCACAACGAGTATTATCTCCACATCATGTGGAAGGGGTCTCACCTTCTTCTTCAGCACAGGTACAGATCCAGGATAGGGGCAAGAGGCCCATGCATGATGAGGGTCCTTCAGGAGGCCGGGACACGGATTTCATTGATGTTGATGCGAGCTCTCCTAGCTCAGAGCTAAAGGAGATCATCCGGGAGCAAAGGGCTGAGAATGACTCGCTGCAAAAGCAATTGCAGATGGCTAAGTGGGTGATAAACTACTTGGAGCAGTGCAACAAACAGCTACAGGATGAACATACACTTTAGGAGCTGCGGAAAATCCGTGAAGATCGAGAATTGGCTCGAAAGAGACCCGGTGATTTGACACCGATTGATCGAGAGTCTATGCTCATCCGTGTGAAAAATCATTTGGATAAATTGTTGGTGAAGGCAAACAGAGACAAAGACATGCTTCGTCATATGAAAACTCATTATTGGGCTCGTATGCATGTCTGCAAAGCAAAAATGAAGATCCTAAAGAGGCGATTGAGCAAAGCACTTAAACGGCGAAAAAAGCCCGATCCACTCCAAATTTTGGCCGAGACTTCATTGGTAGGGCACAATACATGATAGAGGGTCTTCACTCCGAATTTGAGCAAATTCGGGGAAATTTTTGTCATTTTGAAAATTTTGTCCTAAAAACAGGTTTTTTGGCTCAACGCGTAGCGCGTCGACGCCCGCGCTTAAGATTGGGACACTTGCTGGAGGAAAACTCTACATTTTTGAGTTTGTCATGATGAATTATATATGATTAGCTATTTCCAAAGCATTTCATTAAGTTCTGGGTGACCAAAAGGCTCAAAAACACCATGAAAATCACCTTTCTGCCACCTTTTGCACCAGCAAGAAGTACTTCCGGGAGAATGACATTTTGAGGGGGAAAATGAGCTCCAAATTGCAAAATTCCACTTGAGCTGGATAGCAGACATCCAGGGCTTTCCAACTAGCTATTGTGAGCTTGATTTGGATGCCGATAAGTTCCCCAAAAATAGGTTGAAAGGCGCGCAGTGCATAGGGCTCACGCGCGCGGCGCACAGGGCTTTTTGGCCAAATTTCATCTTTCAGCTCAGGAAATGCAGCCAGTTTGACCAGTTTTGACTTGTGATGTGATTTTTCACTCCTCTGATGTAATTAATGAAACATAATGTTATTTTGACACTTAGTTACTTGTTCTAGAATATTCATTCACCAAAAAGTGAAAATTTAATGAATGAATTGGTTTCCTACCTTATAGAGGCAAGTTGTTTTGACTGCCTAGATTGTAGTGCTTTGTTTAGAGTTGGTTGAAACAGCTCCTAGGATGATGAGCTCGACCCCTAGAGGCAAGGGAATGGGTTGGCTTGCCTATATTATGTATTTTCTTAGTCATTTTCAGGGTTGGACTCTTGGGAAAAGCTTGACACTCTATTGTACATATTTTATTTGCATTTTTGGCAAAGGAAAGACCAGAGTTTTGCAGCACTATTTGGGATTCATGTGGCTTTATGCGTTGATGGTGTGATTATTTCAGTATTTGTAAGTTGCTTATGTGTATCACTTTCCTTCTCTTATCTTCTGCAATTGAACAAATGAAGTGTTAAGGTAGAATCCATAATTTACTATGCTCTACCTTTAAGTTTGTTTGATTTTCCATGTTTTCATCTGTTTATGGAGAATCCTTGAAAGTTTCTTGCTCTCCTTAACCTCTCACCAGTCAGATCTATCCATTCATTCTCTTTAAAG
>APFE030702815.1:110906-126251 GCA_000404065.3 Pinus taeda | reverse complement strand
AGATCACTAAACAAGACGTAAATATGCCTCTGCAAGATGAGCTCATAACAAACACTATTGATATGGAATACATTCCAAATCAATTAGGTTAAAATAGCTTATAAAACCTTTACAAGGCTGCCCGCTGTATAACTTAAAGTCTTGCAACAAACATAGAAAGTAAAATCATCAACACCAGGAAACTGAATATATTAATGGACCGAAGACACTCATGTCTCTTTCCTGTGCAACCACCCCTGCTCAACACTAAGCCACCATACTGCAGAACCAAACGACCTTTGAATGGAATTATAACATATGCAAGAATTACATTCATATGACCTGCTAAGTCCATTATAACGGCCATGTTAGGAGAGAAGCAGCATTAAAACCAGCCTCAATTTTTATATTATTCTTGATTTCCGATGAGCAGGCCAGAAAAACATTGCCTCATGGATGAGCAGGCTACCACAGAAAACATAAACCAACGTTCCTTGCTATGTTTCGTTCTTCAAGATGGTGGACTCATAAAGCGATGGAGTATTAAAACCTTTGCGCAGAACTTCACACAAAATATGCAGAGGTTCTATTAAGCTTAATTCAATTCTGTGCTAATGATACGAACATAACCCATGAATGATATTTGACCAGCGTTCACCAATACATCTCCTCAATTGATCAAGCGAAAACTGCGGGTATCCCGGGATTAGTCCTCGGCCTTAATTTAATAAGCTATATCTATTGAGAGCTGGATCCGTCACCATCACCGTCAAGCATCCTCACTTGTGCTGACTCCAACAGAGCAACCCACATCAAGAATGCCCGCTATAACAAGGCCACCTGAGTTTTTGGTATGATGGTCTTCAATTGCCTGAATCCAGTTCCCTCGAATTACCCGAGTTGCCTCCTCCAGAGATGCAGCAGATGGCATTGTACGCCACATCATGGACATGGTCGCTGCTTCTACCTCTGCTACTGCCTCCCAAGATAAATTTCCTTGATCGTAAGCATGGAATGGCTTCAAATAATAATCTGGGTAGACAACAGAAGGGTCTTCGATGAGTTTCATCTCCTTGTAAACTTCTGATTCCAGAATCTCCCTTGCCATATCTCTCCATGCAATTCCATTCTTCTCCGCTGTACTGATAAGAACTTGTCTGGCACCCAGCTTCATAAGATTATACAGAGGCTTGATGGCAATCAGGGCTGCTACAAGACGCGAGATTGGCGTATTCCCAGTCCAACGTGGTCGATCCAGTTTACCCTCAGTGAAAGGAACTTCAGTAGAAATAGCCTTATTATAGGTGCCGCTTTGGTACCATGGTCGATATGACTGTTTCTTTTCTCCTCCTCCTCTGTTGGGACGGACGTCGCCGGAAACTATCATTGCCAGGAGTTGATGAAGTTCTTGGGAACTTCCACAGTCCATTATTACCATATAAGACCTTTAATCATCAAAAAGTGTTTAGAGGTGGCCCCGATGTATATTTTAATGGATCCCAGGTGTTACCAATAACGGCGGCCTTATGGCAGTCAGAACCAAGCGATTAATTGTCTGTTGTTGACATATGCGTGCCAGGTATAAACCTATTCGCTCAGCTACTGAAAAGTATTGTGGCATTTTCAGTGATAACAACATCTATGAGTGCTACTCTACGCCAACTAGGCTTTGCATGCTCCGTAGGGATTATAGCATTCACTTCATACTTTGGCTTTGGAAGTGCTCGTGCGGCCGGGGCTTTGGACATGGTCCTATAAGCCCATAGAACCGCTAGTATGCATAGGTCCCAAATAGTGCATCTCACATGGTGGACTGCATTCAATACTTCACAAACTCTTTCAAAGGCCTTCACGTGAATAATATGTGGTGCACTTGATCTTATCATACTTCGTCATTTGCACCCTTGTCTTGCCCGCTCCTTCTTGTTGGTCTTGTTTCCCATCGTGAGGACGGTGTGCATTCGTGTAGGTTGCGTACCATACGCCTGTACCCATCTAGAGAGGTGCACACATAGGCCATCTTGTTCGTCATGTTCGTATTTCATCCACATCTGAGGCTTTCCAAACCGTATGAGCATCATCCTTCTACATTCCCGCTAATCCTCAAAATTCTGCTAGTGTTATCCAGGAATAGTGTCCACTCAGATGCTGCTATTCCCACTAAGATGGGTGGCTATCTTAGAAACAAACAATCAAAGTCTATTATTGTTTCCTTTTATGAAAAGAGACGAGAGGAGAACCAAGAGAGCCAACCTGAGTCTTGCACTTGATTTCCTCTTCTTCTTGATAGAGTTTCGCCGCTTCTTCTTTGTCTGCCCAGCTTCAAAAGAACCTATGGAATCACAGCAACATGCTACTATGCAAGAAACAATGATCTAAATTCATAAATAATATAGGATCATATGTGTATTAACCATATACATGCATATATAAATAAGTACACAAGAATATGGAAGGAAACAAGAATAGCTTTATTCAGATGAAAAGTAGAAAGAGGATTACAACCATGTGCTCTGACACAGCATCATCCTCCAGCTAGGAAGCCCTTCTTCACCTCAAGCAAAGCTAGATCACCCAACACTGTGAATGTACACAAGAAAGCCAACAGCACTTCTCTATAAGATACAAAATTCCAGCCTCCGGATCTCTGTGATGAGGGATCCATATATAGATGATTACAAAGAGGTGAGTCATCTTCTAGGATCTTGATTAGTGTCTTCTCTCTGATAGTTCCTGCTTCCACTTGGAGAATGATGATCTCTTACTCATCCGTGGTCGAAAATGGAGAGGCAAGTGTCAGAGGGGAAGCTTCTGGAAGATTCCATGATCTTCCACCTCGCATTTTTGTCCCTGCCATTTGTCCATTCCTGACCATCGCACCCTACAGAGGAGAAAATTAGTATACATCGCACCCTGTACACTGGGAAGGTGATATGCATCGCACCCTTTGCATTGAGCTTTCAGTATGGTCTAGTTTTGACCATTTATGAGCAGTTTTCAGTGGAGAACTTCTGGGAGATGATGTAATCAGTTGACCTTGTTCCTTTAGGCAGTGAAGCAACACTTTTAGGGAGTTAGGAGCCCTCAGTTTATGGACATTTATGATTGGGGTTGAAGTGCCCAAAAATGTCTATAATAGCTAGTGAGTACCCCACCACCTTGCGAGCGTAGTGCGCAGTGCCCATTTCAGAGCATCTAAACACTGTTGTTCCGATACTTCTCTTTCAAATTTGTTTAGGAAATCATCTATTGTGGTTAGTCCGTCATACATGGGCGGATCCCTTGCCTCTATTGCTACACAACATAGTGACTTAATTATCATGTTGCAATTGAGTGTGATTACCTCGTGTAACTGATTTTGCCATCATTCTATTTCCTTGTCTAAATCTGATGTGTGGGAGCTTTCGTACTCCCACGAAATCCTGCCATCCACTGTAGGATTCACCCAATCCTACTCCCAAGTGGTTATCTTGTAGATACAGTCTAGATCATCGTCGTTGTCATAGTCGTGCACAGGTTCTGTATAGCGCGATCCTTCTATAGGGTCTAAAGGTACCACTATGTGAGTGATTTTTTCTCAAAATCCAACTTGCGCTTCTTTAGATTTATCACTCCATTCATATCAGTGGCCCAATCTATTCCCAGTAGCGTGGGATAGGGATTGTTGTCATCAACAATCTTTATCACTTCGAAATCTGCAAGCGCGCTCGCGCCTTCGATATCTACCATCATTCCCTGCAATATTCCCATTGGTAGGATCTTTTGCTAGTTTTCATTCACAATTGAATAGGAGACCATTGCAACGCGGGCCTACCCATGTGCTCCCATGTCTGCTTTGGCAAGACGTTCACATTCAATCCTAGATCCAAAGTCACTTGATCCATTTCATATTCCCTGATTTGCATAGTCAATCTCATTTCCCTTCTAGTTTGTGTTGTGTGCTTCCTAAGCTTCCAGACTACACACAGTTCTCCTGATCCAGCACATCTAGTGATGAGTTCTTACAGTCCTTTCACAGCTTTTCTATCGCGTAGCAGCTTCATGCATATCTCCAGAAAGGTAGTGAGCATTGATGGGTCCATCTCCAGTTCTAGCTTTTCTTTACTACTTGAAGTGGAGGCCTTCGTAAAGCTCTTCTTAGCTTCCATGAATGTCTCCTTTGTGCACTCCAAATCGAACTCTGGTTCCTTTGTTGGAGCCTTGTGAACACGGGAACTTTCTTTGAGATTCTTGCCCTTGTCATCTCCGATCGTGATACCGCCTCTGAGCACAATGTTTATATTCGGGTCCTCTTCACATAGTTTAGACCTCATCATTTGCAGGTTCTAAGTCGAGGGAGGTTGGAGTGTTCCTTTATCACGCAACCTCGCTATCAATGTGGGGAAATCCTCTGTCTCATGATCAAATTGGGTACAATATAAACATGATGCCCTTGTCAGATTTGTACAATTGTGGGCATAATGCCCTGGCCCTCCACAATTGTAATACATTAGCTATCTGTGACCCCTTCCTATTCCCATTCCACCTCGACCGTGTCTGCGCCCCTAAAATCAGTGCGAACCATCCCTGTGTTTTGATCAAGGGCTCGCATTTCGATCTGAACTCTGTAGGTAGGATTATGATCCATCATTAGTTCATAACTTCTACAAGTACGCCCATCATAGCCTACAGATCTCTAGAAATTACAGAACAACTGTTGGGATGTCTGTATATAGTTTTGTAATAGATGACAGTTATCTATAGCATGCTTCCTCCCCTTCTAACAAATCGTACACCATAATGCAGGCAATGCGCTTGGTCCTACTTGTGCCTCTGGTCTCAATGGCATTGGCCCTCCTCCCACCAGATAGTTTGTGAAGACTGGACAATGGTCCTTGTCATGTCCCTCGCCTTTGCACTTTATGCACCATATCTCCTCTCACGCTTCTGGGCGAGCTGTCCTGTCTTGTTTCAGGCTCTGCATCTCAAGACACAAATTCTTCAACTGCGCATGGATCTATTGGAGTCCCAAATTAGGATCTTGTATTAGGGTCTCGTGTAGTCTCATTGCAATCTCCAAAGCCTCGGCCTAATTTGATAGCTTCTGCTGTGACAATGTGGTCCTTATATGCGGCGTTAGCGATGCTACAAACCATGTAGGGTGTTGCCCATCTGTCAAGGTCATGTTAGCTTCCTGAATCATACACTTCGGTCTTTGATCTAGCTCCTAGGGGGTCTTGCCTGGTAGGATCACATTTCCTTAAATCTAATAATCGACTACGTCTCTGATCTTGGCCTGCTAAATTCCTTGTTCAACGCAACTTGGATATCCGTGATCCTTGTGTTTGGATTATCATTGGAATGCTTAATGTACCACATTAGTGCGCGATCCTACAATGCACTCACCAGCTTTGCCTTCTTTATATTTTCATCCATGACTACTTGTGCTTCCCATACAACCTTTGCGATGAACTAAAATTGGTCTGGATCTTCATTCCCTACTCCTTTGAACACCAACAATTCTATTTCCCTTGCCATATTAAATTGTGGTGGTGGCGGAGGTGGTGTGGGCGAAGATGGGGGTGAAGATGGTGAGACTGGTGGCGGCATAGGTAGAGGTGGTATGCATGGAATTCGATGTATTATCACACTAATCACACTCCTTGGTGAAACTTTCACAAGCTCCTCCTTGCTCTCCCGCAGAGGTGAAATCAAGGGAATAGTCTCTAATTCTTCGCTACCTTTGTTTCTATAGATCCTCCCACTTCACGTGGCCCCAAACATCAATTTATTCACATAACCCGCTTTTCACACAGTAGCATTTTAATCCATATTTTCAAAGATTTAATGTACTTACCTCGTGGTCCTTTGAGGAAGCGTTGTTCTGCCTCGCTGTAGCTTACTGATGTATCTACCGCGAACTCGGTGATAAACCCTCCTATAATTCGATCGAGCCAATGGTCCACAGCACGCTTGATCTTATCTTCTGATGCTTGTAGCCTGCGCACCAACTTTGGGGTCTACACAGTAGGTTTTTTGAGCCTACACCTTCCTTGACTGTCTGCTAGCTTCACAATCCACTGTTCCTTCATTACTTGTGGATTCCTATTTTCTTACACTGTGAACTCGTGAATCTTTCTATCCAACCACCCTTCAATTTCTTTCTTTGTTGGATTCCAATGACACGACATCGGACATCTCTTATGCAGATCTCGGTCCTGGTAACGAAACCATTTGTTGGCTTATTGGGGCATAACCCAGGTTCGGAGGAGATTTAGCCAAACAAATCCCGATACTACTGGTCCTTTCGGCAATAGTGTGCGGAGCGTGGAATGAGGTCTCACCAAAGGTAGTATGAGAGGGTGCTAGAACCAGATTTTCACACCCTAGAGATGTCTGATGAGTTCAAGAGGTTCACAGTTCAACCCTATGTGTACGTCGCTACGCGCACTTTCCCTTACCTTGCAACCTACGATGCTGCCTTAGCGCAGCCCTACTCGGGGTCTGAACGTTGATATTAACCAATTCTTTACTATTATTCCAATGTTAGTTGATTTTATTAGCCTAGTTGTATGTGTTAAGTTAGACTTAGAAATATAAATCATTCATACAAGTGCGTGCAGTAAATAAATAATGTATTTGCAAGTCATAACAAGCATGCATTAATCTAAGAACAGATGTACAAACTTATGATAAAACTTCTCTTTATTATTTTCTTCTTCGGTTACAGACCCAACTCCACCCTGCACACTCAGTTGCAGGGGTCCACGCACTCAGCTGCGAACTACTAGGCCTTTGCGCACTCAATTGCAGAGCCTTCTCTTACTCTATGACCCAAGACACACTTAATCACTTAGACTCTATCTTCTTGCTTCCTTCTTCATTCCTCTCCTTTTACACTTAGAGCCTTGCTCTATTTATACAATCCCATGGTCCGCGAACCACAGGTAGGCCAACATTATATTACAGAACTAAGGCAAACAACCCTGTGGCTCTATCATACATTTCGTGCTCCGCACCCACAATTCATGGAGTCTTTACAATAATATTGGGTCAAAACTTGGGCTTTGAGCCCCAAAACATGCCTTGGGGGGATTCCATGCCCAACATCCATTTCAATTCTTTTAGATCTTGGGGGCCTCCTGTTATAGACATATTTGGGCACTGCAACCCCAATCTTATATGTCCATAAACCAAGGGCTTCCAAGCTCCTAAAAGTGTTGTTTCATACCCTAAAGGAACAAGGTCAATTGATTACATCATCTCCCAGAAGTTCTCCATGAAAAACTGCTCAGAATTGGTCACAACTGGACCATCTCACCTGCTCCATGGTCAAACTGTGATGCATCCCACCTAATGCACATGGGGGGTGCGATGCATACTGAAAAGCCCTTATATGGGGTGTGATGGGAAAGAGTAGACAAATGGCAGAGATAGTTTGCAAGGTGGATGATCATGGAATCTTCCAAAAACTTCTCCTGTGACACTTGCCTCTCTAAATTCACCCAGGGATGAGTAAGAGATCATCAAATCTCCAAGTGGAACTGAGAACTATCAGAGAAATGACACTAATCAAAAACCCAAAATCTGACTCACCCACCTGCAAACATCTATATATGGATCCCTCATCCTAGAGATCCAGAGGCTGGAATTTTGCATCTTTTAAGGAAGTGTTGTTGGTTAATCTGTGGAACATCATAGTGTTGGGTGATCTAGCTTTTCATGAGGTGAAGAGGGCTTTCATGTGGGGAGGATTGCGTTGGGTCAGATCAATGGGTTGTAATCCTCTCTTCTACTACTTCTATCAATAAATCTATTTGAGTTTTCCTCCATATTCTTGTATGTCTTTGAATCTTGAATTGATATATGCATTTGTATGGTCAATATATATCTGATCCTATATTGTTTATGATTATAGATCTTTGTGCTTTGATGGTATTATGCTACTTTGACTCTACAGGTGTTCTTTGAAGTGGGACAAGCGAGGAAGGAGTGGTAAAGATCTGTTAAAGCGGAGAGGAAACAAGCAAGGAGCCAAGTGAAACACTGAGGTTGGTACTCTCTGCTTCTCTCTCATCTATTTCTCATTAAGGAAAACACAAGTGACTTTAGTTTGTTTGTTTCTAAGATAGCTACCCGTCTTAGTGGGACTAGCAACTCTGAATGGACACTAGTTTTCTCGATAACAAAATGGCGACTCCGTTGGGGAGCGAATAGCTTGTTTTCTTGTTTCTAGTTTTTTTGCTTTATAAACTACAAACAGAGCCTGAAGTTAATCCAGCGAGCCTTCGAACTGCTTTTGCTATGCAACTACAAAGTAGATAAATGTTGCTTCAGTCAATCTCCGTGTTAGTTTATGAATTAAACATCTAACTTGAAAAAATCCTAAGTGCCCTGGTGGTAGCTCAAGTAACCTCATTAGATCAGCCCCTATGCTTTGTATTTACTGACTATCATTTGCTCATCATAAATCCCTAAACTAAGCTGCAAACTGTGAGCAAAAACCAAGCACAGTCTCGTCCCTGGACCATCGGACTGTCTCCCTTTAACGGTCTGGATGCATCGCACCTCCCGTGTGTTGTAGGTGAGATGAATCCATGTTTCCCTATGTTAAATGTGCGATGATCAGATAAGACTGTTTCCTTTACCGCAGGAAGGAATTTCGTCAGAGATGTATCCGACTGTTTATTCAGTCCCACCTCCAAGCAACCCAGTCGTTTCCTTGAATTGGAATCTACTAGGCAGACCCTGTCTACCATCTAATGTACCATTCTGAATCATAGTACAAGCTTACAAAATGGTCATGGTCGGTATTATCATAAATGAAGGGGCTTCTATGAGTATCCTTTCCTCAACTACTTGGAAAGTGCTTGGTTCGCCATCCCTTCTGCCTGAGATGCGAAATCTGACAAGCTTCGACAAAGGAACCAGTCGATTGTTAAGGATCCTTCCAAGTTTTCCTATAACTTTGAGAAGGAAAACTATCTACCTGAACGTAATGGTAGTCCAAGGACCTTTAGATTACAATCTACTCCTTGGGTGTGACTACATTTATAGCATGGGAGCTATTGTTTCCTCACTCTTTCGAGTGATTTGTTTTCCACATGAAGGCAGAGTGGTCTAGCTCGTAGACCGGATTTCATTTCCCGGATCACACATAGCTAATAGTCAAGTGCCATCCCTAACTGGTCTTTTTTCACAATAAATGTCTCATCAATCTCCAGTCGATCCACCTAATGAACGGGAGTGATTTAGTGAATGTGACTGAAACCCAGGAGGCATGCGCCCTGGTCTGCTTTAGCAAAAAAACCCTAGATATAAGGTAGGTTTCCGCGTAGGAATATGACTAGTCTGACAATCCTGTCCGTTTAGGAAAATGGATCAGTCTGGAAAAGGATTCCCCTGTCAAAGGTTATGTCTGACAACAGTCACCTTTGTCTATTTCGATGGACAACGCCAAGGAAGTGTTTTGTCAGCTACACAGATAGAATGATCTTGCTAATGCAAGAACTTCTGTAGGGTAACCTGGAAACTCTACTTCGTTATACCTGGGGGCATGCAAACCTTTTTGCATGCAAGTGAAAAGTGATCATTTATTTTCTTAGTTTATAGGCTCCTAACCCTTTAAACTCGTAGGTTGGTCACTCCTAGCTTACATAACAAAAGGTTTCGGAGAAAAGTTGCGAATGGGACAAGCTCCCTAAAAAATGAACCTACTGATGAGACATCCTTATTATACGACTAGCATGAGCAGGTTTACGCAAAGTTCAAACTCGTTAAAAAAATAAACCTAGCAATGAGCATATGTTCCACTAGAGTTTAAGCTTATTAAAAAATGAACCCACCTTCGGTAAATAATCATTGAAATCGCATTATTATTAGCTTTTGAGCCTTGGTCGTGTTCTTACCATCACCTCCACTCATTTTTAGCCGATCATACACCTCCATTTGATTGTTTACCCCTTTTAAGGAATAGCTACGATGAGTGATGCTATTAGCCACCTTCTTTACACTGTCGTGATTGAAAAATTCCAAACCTTACCTGGAACCAGCTACTATTCGAAAACATCACTCGTTCCTCAAAAACCGAGTCTCCTTTAAGCTCTTTTCATCTGACTCGTAAAATATGAAAAGATTTAAGAGAGATTTTTCGGCAAAAATCACATGAGAAACCATTTGTCGACGCGTTTCGAACCAGCTAGTGTGCTAACTTGTCCTGACGATGAACCACACTAGTTGGCTCAAAACGCGTCGACAAATGGTTTCTCATGTGATTTTTGCCGAATCATCTCTCTTAAACCTGATATGGATCACAGAAGCCTCAACTCTACAATATGAAAAGATTGTTGAGCAATTGGACTCTCCAGCTCGTTAAAGTGATTGGAAGTTCCATCCCTCCTCTAGATTTTAATCTTTTTGGACCTGAGGGATCATTACACAAAAAGATTGAGCGCTTATCTTGTTCGGCTTGTTAAAACTATCAAAAAGTTATCCCTTTCGTATTATTTTATACTTTTTCAGACTTAAGGGATTATATTACGAAAAAGGATTACTGGAGTTTCCTTTCTGTCTCTTTTCAGACTCTCTAAAATTGAAAAGGACCGAGTTATCTTTGTCGTTTAACTTGTTAAAACAATAGCGACAAACTTGTCCATGTAGACAAGAATGAGTTTCACTATCACTAGGCTCATTAAAACATAGTGATGGGTTTGCCTGAATAGAAAATTATAGAACAAGCATATGTTATCCTCCTCAAGATTGACAAAAATAAAGAGGTATTGGTGAGAAATGACTAGGGAAAAATTGGGAAGAAAACTTGAAGAAACTTTATTGGTAGCGAGTCACTCTTGAACATGAATCTTTCACTCCATCACCATGATTGAGTCGGGTTGGGTTACTCCGTTCACTGGTCATATCACCATTGGTCCACTGTACCATCCATTTTTGGGGTTAATGCTACCAATCCATTTCAGTGTCGTCGATATGTTCAAGAGAAGTCACGCAGAGAATTCACCAACCCAGCTTGTGTCTCATCTGCTAAAATACCTTCATGCTTCATTCTTTCATGACCACCACCCTGAACCTTGTATCATCAGATCGTTTTCACCTCCACAAAATCATTAGCTCTGTTTTGTGTCGTAGATGTGGGATTCATTAAGGCCCTCCTATGACGGGTCACTTCTTGTCAACACCAGCTCATTATCAAAGAAGTTGACTTAGGAACAACCCTTTCAGTACTTTGAATCTTGCATGCATCAATGGCAAGTTTCTCACTTCCGGCGACAGGTTTACATCAATGACCTTCGACCGAAATATTTTGCATGGTGTTCAACGTCAAGTCCCATTTTCACACCACGTGAATTGTACTACAGTACCTTGGGGGTCATTATCATTATCAATGATTCCTCTCGTGCCTTTTAACAACTTACATCATTAGCTGGTAATCAGGCAATGTCTTTCCATGTTTGACTTCAGAACATCTTTTCACATGGATCGACTTGTACTTCGGGCAAAGATTGAACAAGTTTGAAGAGCCCAGATCTAGTTTCATCCATTCGGGCTGCGATATATTAAGGAAAATAAAGACATCAAATGTACATCATAACTGCACAGATGATCATCCAAGCTAAGGGATGATGGCTCTATCCGAATCATCAGTCTGCCACATAGACAATTGTCTGTCTTATGTACAAGAAAATGAATTTATAAAGTTGAGCATGGGAATGCTCGCCTCAGCTAGATCATGAAAATGTTCTGAAGATAATTTATTGTATTGTATCTTATTATAGGTCACCTTCCAGTTCAAAAAACCTTGGATCCTCATGATAAAGCATTTCACCCAACATCAAAAGATTTACGACCTCATGCTTTAGGGGGCAACTGTTATAGACATATTTGGGCACTACAACGCCAATCTTATATGTCCATAAACCAAGGGCTTCCAAGCTCCTAAAAGTGTTGTTTCATACCCTAAAGGAACAAGGTCAGCTGATTACATCATCTCCAGAAGTTCTCCATGAAAAACTACTCATAACTGGTCACAACTAGACCATCTCACATGCTCCATGGTCAAAGCGCAATGCATCCCACCTAATGCACATGGGGGGTGTGATGCATACTGAAAAGCTCTTCTATGGGGTGTGATGGGCGAGAGTAGACAAATGGAAAAGACAGTTTGCAAGGTGGATGATCATGGAATCTTCCAGAAACTTCTCCTATGACACTTGCCTCTCTGAATTCGCCCAAGGATGAGTAAGAGATCATTAAATCTCCAAGTGGAACTGAGAACTATCAGAGAAATGACACTAATCAAAAACCCAGAAGTTGACTCGCCCACGTGCAAACATCTATATATGGATCCCTCATCCTAGAGATCCGGACGCTGGAATTTTACATCTTGTAAGGAAGTGCTATTGGTTTCTTTGTGGAACATCATAATGTTGGGTGATCTAGCTTTTCATGAGTTGAAAAGGGCTTTCATGCTGGGAGGATGGCGCTGGGTCAGATCAATGGGTTGTAATCCTCTCTTCTACTACTTCTATCAATAAAGCTATTTGATTTTTCCTCCATATTCTTGTATGTCTTTGAATCTTGAATTGAGATATGCATTTGTATGGTCAGTATATATCTGATCCTATATTGTTTATGATTATAGATCTCTATGCTTTGATGGTATTATGCTGCTTTGACTCTACAGGTGTTCTTTGAAGCGGGACAAGTGAAGAAGGAGTGGCAAAGATTTGTTAAAGGGGAGAGGAAACAAGCAAGGAGCCAAGAAAAACACTGAGGTTGGTACTTTCTGCTTCTCTCTCATCTATTTCTCATAAAGGAAAACACAAGTGACTTTAGTTTGTTTGTTTCTAAGATAGCTACCTGTCTTAGGGGGACTAGCAACTCTGAATGGAAACTAGTTTTCCTGATAACACATCCCCACAAGATCCAGATCAAGTTTCCTATATTTTTTGTGTTATGTTTGCACTCATGTATTTCAATGTCATGATGAATCGTCAAATAGAGATTTTAGATTATGCTACGTGGATTGTGGTTCCTTCCCTTGTTTTATTTGTGTACAAGTTCTAATTATAGAATTTGGAGCTTACAACAAAGGAGAAAATGAAGACTTGCTACAGATTCTAGGTAGGCTTCTTTTCCATTTTCTAATTTCTCTAAGCGAAACTCAAATATTGTTGTCTTATGTTGTTCTAGATCAGACCACTAGATCTAAGGAATTCACCTTTGTCCACAATAGTGAAAATTATGTATAACACTGGCCACAATAACTTGTGAGGGCAATTTCCCCAATCTTCATAAATAACAAATGATTAACTCTTGATGATCCCAAATGCTTGCTTACCCCCCTTTTAAAGAAATGATGGATCTTTCATCAACCTTCTAGAAGTACTTTTATTTTATTATTTTATTTCCACTCTAGAAGCTTCTTCCTTTGCACCTTTATTTTCATTATAGAGGCTTCTCTCTTTTGTTTTATTTAAGTGACTTTTTATTTTATTTTATTTAAGCCACTTTTAATCTCAAAAAATGATTAATCTACCTCTCTGGTTTCTCTAGCTATTGAGAGCCACTTTTTATCGTCTCATCCTAGTTCCAACGAGTTATTACACTAAGGTGTTTCTCCAAATAATTTGCTCCAAATAACACCTTTAGTGTATCTAATTAAAATGTGCTTGATTACAACCTCATTTACAAAAATTGTTAGAATGCAACAAAACCAAGAATGAGCATTGTGGATTTGACCTTGATGATGAAATGTGGCAAGCGAACCTTGTTGAACACCATAAAATTCCTCCAAACCCCTCAAGGTCTATTGATGATGAAATTTCACTCCTCTAACCTAACTAATAGAAACAATGGAAATCCATCCTAATCACACTAAAGGGAAACCAAAAAATGGGGATATTACAATGGCCTTATTTTCTCAATGACATGCTTGACCTTAAAACCCCACTCAACCCCTTTTACCTATTCCCACTCTCATCAAACTCCTTCGACCCTTACCATTACATGAGATTCAGATAGAAACAACTACACAAGAATCAAATTTAGACAAAACTAAGACTAACTTGGCTCTGATACCACTTACTCGTATTCGTAAGTCCGTATAAATATTTATGATGGAGAAATAATGATAAGGAAAGATAATAATACACTCAGATTTTACGTGGTAAAAAGATGATAATTTGTCAAGGAGACATCCATGGACAAGGCAAGGATTTGATTATCAGGAGAATACCTTACAATCAGGGTCATAAACTCTTCAATCTCACATACTTCATAAAAATAAAGTAGGCTTTGTTACATTGGTTACGGTAGTTATAATTTGGTTATGTAAACCAACAGAATCAGGGTTACAAACTCTTCAATTTCACAGATTTCATAAAATAAAGTAAGTTTTGTTAGATTGGTTACGATATTTATAATTTGGTTCTATAAACCAACACTGTTAAAATAACCAAGACGTAATTTACTTAGGTAAATTTGGTTTTTTACATTTTATTTTAATTAAATTGTTATCAAATTCTAACATTTATCATTGCCAATTGAAGCTACAAGGGATAATGGGGATAAATGCATGTATAGAAACATGTTTCACAAAACAAATTCTTCTTCAAAAAAAAAATATTCCACAAAGCCTAAGTGAAAATAAAAATGAAGTCAATCCAAGCTATCAAGGATGATGGGGATATATCTAAGTTAGAAATATGTTTCAAAACACAAATTTTGGCAAAACCCAATTATCGTTAATCGGAGGGAAAGTAAACTAACTAAAAGATATCTCAGAAAGTCGAACGAAAATAAAAATGAAGTCAATCGCTATAGTGATACGTCTAAGTTAGAAATATGTTTCAAAACACAAATTTTGGCAAAACCCAATTATCATTGCTTGGAGGGAAAGTAAACTAACTAAAAGATATCTTAGAAAGTCGAATGAAAAGAAAAATGAAGTCTATCCCTACCTCTATAGAGTGCATTTGCAACTGAGTTTGTCTTTACAGGGTAACAATTTTTAAACGTGAATATAGGTCTACCAAAGATTTCATTAACTTTTTGCAAAGAAAGAACCCATGATTGTGTAGAAGGGTGGTGGTTCCCAATACAAAAGGAAGATGATCCAACAAAGTGGGTGGGTTTTGGGGATGCATGTCAGTGTAAGTGGTTAGTTAAGGGTAAAGATAAGGGTAGTTTTAGCTAATAACCAGCCTATATCTATATTAACCCTGAATATATCAAGCGTTGAGAGGGATAAAATCTCCTTTACAAATATTTAATATAAAGAAATATTAAAAGATTTTGGAACAATATATTCAATTCTTTGTTTTGAATTGTATTGTAGTTTTTTATTTATATGGTTATTTTCATTTTTGTTTT
>APFE030702815.1:84954-96659 GCA_000404065.3 Pinus taeda | reverse complement strand
CTTTGAATTCCTTCAAACTAATTTTTCAAACCAAGCTTAAGCAAAAATTAAAAAAAAAACTACACACCTTTTTTCACTTTGTAGGAGCTTGATATTGAATATGATGTATCTCTGTAATTTCAGATCATCCAATTCTGAAATTGCGACTGTAGTAGCCCTCTGTGTCCTCTTTCCAATGCCACCAGTCTGGTCCAAATTAGATTCTCCAAGAAAGAGTTATGCACAATCTCCCAAGATGCCCTGATTATAGACCTTTCCAGAAGAGCGAACTTGTATGAAGTGCCACGTGTCACTATTTCAACCTATGTCACTGAAAAATATATACAAGAAACTATAGTCTGTCATCTTTCTGTACCTTCTTACAAAATTTCAATCTGATGCTCAGAGAGAAAGTTATGACGATTTTCCCCAAGTCACCTATGTGGAATGTAATTCAGGAGTCTCCAAAAAGACAAACTTCTTCAGATCATATCTCCGCAAATATAGCGTGAAAAGCTCTGAAATTCACATCTGAGATTTAGTGCGATTTTGTCTCAAAAGGGTTTTGTTTTTCACTTCTGAAACATCGCAGAAACAAATTTATAGCGAAAATTCCATGATGACCTATTTGGAGCAGTGAAACCCTAAAATCCAAAGCTCTGATACCAAATGTTATGAAACCAGCTCACAAAAAGATAGAAAATAGAGATCAACGCCTTAGAATTCAGCCTCTTCAAGGGGGCAACCACCTTTACATTACACAAATGAACAATTATTGGATGATTCAAATGACAAAACCTCCTTCCTATATATAGGAGTCTATGGAGTCACAATATAACCTAGTCGGCCTAACAATAATAATATAAAGCCACAAAAATAACAATAGAGGGATTCTATGGGCCACAATAATAAAAATGTGGGGACAATACGGGATCAACAATATTAATAAGGGATATAAATACAATAGTAATGGGGTAATCACAAGTATTATAGGGACCTAACACGCCGAGAGCAAAGATAGGGAGGAAATCGATGGAGGATGGTTGTTACGAGGCTGTGGGGGCACAAGAAGGCTGATGTAGCTAAGTTACGAGGAGAAAATGAAGAAAAGGTGGTGAGAATACGCAGGATGGAGTGCTCATTACCCTTTATGGATATTTTCGATTATGAGTGTTGAGTTGGCAAGGTGTACGTTGGCCATATTTGGACCATTGGTCCTCACCTGCTTGGTCATCATGGCCCCTCCTCATAATCATCCCTCATTATTAAATCAAAGTTCACTCTTCCTCCACTACCTGTCCTTGGCATCTTTTTCTTGAGTTGACTGTGTGCATGTGTGGGTGACATCTCAGATGAGTGGAGTCAACTAGATGAAGGTGGCCAAGGTAACTGGACACCTTTTCCTCATTCAATCTCAACCATCTCATTGCCTTCGTATGAATCCTAATTACACAAATGAAAATAGAGGAGTGATTTAGTTACTTACCTGTGATCTGAGTGTGTTTGTAGTGACGTGTTGTGGCTCTCTCTGTTGCATGCCTTCATTCTTCTTTATGCATGTTGTCTCTGCTAGCGAATGTGTGATTGTGAACTTTTGCAGGTTCTTCTTTTGCTGGAGCTGAGCTGCATGTGCCTTTCCAACTTCAGATGTGAACTCTTTTGTTGTTGGTGCTATACTTTTATGGGATCAGCTGATATAGGAATTCCTACAGGAGCTCCTGTAGCTGCTTCTCCCCTCGAAACTTTATCTTTTCCCTGTGCTTGGAGCTCGAGAATAATGCCAGAGGTTTTAGACTTGATGGAAGGAAAATAGGTAAGCTTCAGGTAAGGTTATTGGTGCCTTTTTCCTTTTTTTTTCATTTTGGAAAACTGTTTTTTTTCTTGGACATGAAAATAAATGATGCTTGGGGGTGTGATGCAAGCTTGGAAATGATAGCAAGGAGGCTTGAAGGTGGTAAGAGGGATGATAAGTTCCTCATTAAGCTCTCCTGGTCCCTCAAATTACCTTCTGTAGACATTTTTGGCTCTCTGTAATTCCTACAGGAGCCTACTGTAGAAAACACAGTTTTGAAAAAAAAGTACAGTGGGGTGAAAGTGATGCCACATATGATGGAGGAAGGTGTGGAGAAGGTGAGATGGATGCTGGTGTGAATGTCAGGGTTCCCTTGGCACCTTCTTCTACTTCCTATAATCCTCCTACAAACCTACAATGCAACAAAATTCATTTTTCTTTTCTCTTCTTTTTTTTTTTGTTTTTTTCAAAAACAACTAGGGCGCCTCATAGAGGTTTTCATCTTAATTGCCTGCCCTAAGTGCCTCCAAGGGAGGTTTTCACCCAGAGATCTTATTCTTTTTTCCTCTTTTTTTCATCACTAGGTTGCCTCAGAAGAGGTTTTCAACCCAATAATGGGACTCAAGCGCCTCAAGGAGGTTTTCACTTGAGTCCTTATTTTTTATTTTTCTTTTCTTCAGTGAGTGGGTGAAGTGGAAGCTAAGACATGCTCCACTACCATCACTATTTTATTCAAATATTTAATAAAATCTCGCTTGGATAGGGGTTTCTTTTATAATTTCAACCAATGTCCATTAACAAGCATGGGGATGGCTTCATCATCAATGATTCTAATCAGAACTGAACCATTGGCATTGCATTTCTCCACAGTGTAGGGTCCCAACCATCTTGTCCTCAAATTTCCTTTCAAATATTTGTATCTTGAATAATAGAGTAGTGCCCAATATCCCTCTTGGAATTACTTCTCCTTGATATTTTTGTCATGCCATATCTTTCTCTGAAGCTGAACTACCTCTGTATGGAGAAGGGCTTGTAATCTGTATTCATCCAATCCATTGAGTTGAAGTAATCTCTCCTTCTATGCATGGTTGAGGTCTAGGTCTAGTTGAGCTACCATCCTTAGGGTATTGAGTTCAAACTATATTGACAACAAAGCCTTCTTCCTAGAGACCAGTTCATATGGTGTGAACTCGGTGGTGGTCTTCCATGTTGTGTTGTAGGCCCAAGTGGCCTCAACTAATCTATCTGCACAGTCTTTTCTGCTGCTTCTCACTACCATGGTTATGATCCCTTCCAAAGCTCTGTTAGTGACCTCCACTTGCCCATTGGCTTGTGGATGGTAACGGGTGGAAGTCTTGTGCTTGATCTTATGATGTGTGAGTAGGTCTTCAATCAAGCTGGAAGTGAACTGACTACCTTGGTCTATGACCAACTCTCTTGGGTACTCGAATTTGTAGAATATGTTTTCTCTCAAAAACTCAGCTACTTTTTCTTTTGTCACTGCTTTGATTGTTTTTGTCTCTGCCCACTTTTTCAGGTAGTCGATGCACATACGGATGTATTGATTTTTCTTTGAAGGGGGGTTGATAGGCCCCACAAAGTCCATGCCACACTTCTCAAATGGCTCAAAGGTCACTTGAGGTTGCATGGGAATTTCATCCTTTGGAGTGGGTTCCCCATCCTCTCACACTGATCACACTAGCTCATGTATCTTCTCACATCCTGATGAAGAGTGGGCCAGTAGTAGCCTACTTGCAATATCTTGAAGGCAGTGCTTTTTGCTGCAAAATGACCTTCACAAGGCCCATCATGACAGGTCAGGAGGATGTCAAAGACTTCCTCCTCCTTGACAAATCTTCTCAAGATCTTATCTGGGCCAAGTTTGAAGATATTGCCTCCAATCCAAGTGAAAGGGATGTTTTTCCTTACTATCCTGCTCTTCTCTTTTGAGGACAGGTGTGGTGGGAACTATGTTGAAACCAAGTAGTTTTCTATATCAGCAAATCATGGAGAGAGTATTGATATAGCAAATAGGTGTTCATCTAGAATTTGGTCATCCACCCTTCCTTCTTCACCTACAAGAAAATTCACTCTAGACAAAAAGTCAGCAACAACATTCTCTTTACCAGGCTTATCAATAATTGTCAAATCAAATTGATGCAGTGAAAGAAACCATCTAATAATGTGAGCATTTACATCTATTTTGTTCATTAAATATTTTATTGCAGCATGATCAATGTGCACAAAGGTCTGATAGCTTGTGATATAATGTCTGAATTTGTTTAAGGAATGCACGACAGCTAGGAGTTCCTTCTCGGTCATTGTATAGTTTAACTCTAGCTTTGACAAGTTTTTGCTTATAAATCATATGGCATAACGCAACTTTTCATCAACTTGTCCTATGGCTGCTCCTATTGCCTTGTTCGAAGCATTTGTGTGAATGTGAAATGGTAGGGCCCAGTTTGGGCCTCTGAGAATTGGGGCAGTCACGAGCTTGCTCTTCAAGGTATCTAGGGCTTTTCGACAGTTTTTCGACCATATGAACTCAACATCTTTTCCTAGGAGGCTAAACAAAGGAGAGGCTATCTTGCTAAAGTCTTTAATGAATCTTCTATAATATCTGGTTAAGCCTAGGAAACTTTTGACATCTCTCACCTTTTGAGGAGCTGGGACCCTTTGGATGATGGAAATTTTGTTGGGGTCCACCTGTAGTCCTTGTTGAGATATTGCATGACCTAACATGGTCCCTTCAGTCATCAAAAAATGAATTTTTTCTGGATTGAGGGACAGGTTCATCTCAATACACTTATCTAGAACTTTTCCTAGGTTAGATAAAGCTTCCTGAAAGTCAGATCCATGAGGAGTAAAATCATCCATGTATATTTCTACTGCATCATGAACCAGTTCAGAAAATATACTCAATACCGTTCTTTGAAAAGTGGCTAGAGCATTGCACAAACCAAAAGGAAGGACCCATTATGCAAAGGTACCCCAAGGACAAGTGAAAGTGGTCTTATCTTGGTCTTCTAGGCTAATTTGAACCTTATTGTACCTGCTAAAACCATCTAGGAAGGAGAAAAACTTTTTCCCTGCCAGACTGTCTAACACTTGATCTATGAAAGGTAAAGGAAAGTGGTCCTTTTTAGTGGCTTTGTTCAATTCCCGATAGTCAACACAAATTCTCCACTTACCATTTTTCTTTGGCTCAAGCACCAAAGGAGAGACTCATTCACTCTCAGAAATGGGATAAATGAATCCTGCATCAAGAAATTTCTGTAGTTCTTCCTTAACAATATCTTTAAGTTTTGGGTTCATCCTCCTTTGACGCTACCTGACTAGCTTGCAATCTTCCTTGATGTATATATGACGAGTTCATACTGAAGGGCGCACTCCCTTCATCTCCTTATAACTCCAAGCGAAGGCATCTAGATGTTTTCTCAGTAGGTTGCATAGCTCCTTCTCCTGGGAAGGAGATAGGGATGGATTGATTTTCAATGTTCTTTCTGGGCTTAACTCTATATATTTGACATGGAGAGAAGTAGGGTCAGCCACATAAAGATCAGTTGAGGGGTTGTTTTGGGTTTCTCTTACTATGTATTATAATGGTGATACACTAGGAGGTGGATTCCAAATCAAATTTTCAATCACATCATCCTCATCTTACGGTTTTCCTCCCATGGCGATTTCCAATGCACAAAGCGATGTAGAATAAACTTCATCTTCATCCTCCTCCTCCAACCAGAGAGGTAGATCATGTCCTAGCAAGGGTTGGGTATGAGGATATAGGGTCAACTACTTGGACATATGCCCATTCTTGATGGTCATGTTCCCAGCTCAACAGCTGATGTAGGAATTGACTGTAGCCAACCAGGGTCTTCCCAGAATGAGAGGATACCCAGTGAGCTTTGCGTTTGGCTGGAGAACTAAGAAATCAGCAGGGTACTCCCAAGAATCAATGGAGACCATCACATCTTCCACAATCCCCTCAGGGGTCACAGTGGAGTGGTCTACTAGCTGCAGCACCGTCATGGTCTTCCTCAAGGAGCCCTGAAGGTTAAGTTTGAGCATTGTGTCCTTCATCATCACATTAATGGCAGCTCCCAGATCAATCAAGGTATGTGGGACCATTGTGCCATTGATGTGGACATCAACTACTAGGCTTCTAGGATCCAGATATTTTGGACAGATTATCTGCCCCAACATCAGGTCGGACATTTGTCATATGACATTGATGGTTGGGGCATCTCTCTTGCGCCTTCTTGGATGCCTAAAGCACTTCTCTTTGATCAACCTATTGTAGATAGACACATATTTTATGGCTTGGAGAAGCGGTATCTTCACACATAAATGTTTCAATTCTCCCAGGAGTTCAATCTCTTCTGGGGTAGGCTATATTGTCATGGATAGTCTCTCCAGAAAGGGTGGATTTTATTTAGGTTTGATTTGCTCTTTATATTCCTTAACCTCCCTGGGTGGAGGCTAGCTATCTGGGAGAACTTTCCCAGATCGCAAGTCGATTTCTTGAATCTCCACAGCATAAGTTGGGCATGATGGTTCCCCACTATACATTTGTTAATCCTGTCTATTGTTCGGGTTCGGATTTGGCTGGGCAGGCATTTGGGGTTACCTTGGTGGAGCAAAAGGTAACGGTTATGGTTGGGTAGGTGGTGGAGGCAGAAAAGTGGGAGGAGAGTTGTATTGGGGCCTCCACCCCTGATGAGATGCATTCCACTGAGGTTGTGGCTGAGCATAGGGTTGAAATGAATGAGCAGCTGGTTGGACATGATATTGAGATGTGAAGGACCAAGGAGGAGGTTTGGACCAAGAAGGATGAGTAGGGGGGGCCCAAGAAGGCATGGAGGTGACTTGGTTGGGGTGGTAGTATGCCTGATATGTCCCTTGCATCCCCTACTGGTATGATCTAGGTTCATGCGGCCTCCTTTGGTTTATGTAATAGATCTGTTCAGTGGCTCCTTTGGCGCCTTGGTATACATCTTTAAGACTGGGCAAGGAAGGGAGCTTATCTGTAGAATGATTTTATTCACAAACTGAATGGACCTCTATAAAGTTCAATGGGCATTCATTCCTAGGATGCCTCCTAGTGCATCTAGGACAAAAATGGCCAAAGCCCTCTCTGCTTCCCCTTGCTTTCTTTTGATATGTAAGGTATCCATTTGCATGGCAAGAGTTTGCAGCATCTCACTCTTGAAGTCTTCCAGCATGCTTCCAATATCCCCTTTTATGGATGCATTGGAAGAAGAGGTATTGGCTATGGCTTGACCCCTCTACCTTTCTTTCTAGTTGCTCTAGAATGGTTTCTAAAAATAGTCTTTATGTCCTCATAGGATAGTTGGTAAATGTCTCCCCCGCCTAGTAGATGGAGGGTGTCTAAAAGGTCTTCCCAGATTCCCCTAAGCAGGACCAACTTCAGAGACTCAGGGTCAAGTCTACACCCGACCCTTTTGTAATTGAGCTAGAACCTCTCTTCGTAGTCTTCCAGGGACTCATCACTTCCCATGGTCATTTGGAAGATTTCTTCTTTATTATATTTTGACCTACAATAGTCTCGATACTTTTTGTTAAAGGCTTTCTGCATCTGAGCCCAAGTTGTCATGCTATTGCCAGGTAACCCCATGAACTAGCGCAATGTTGCATCCTTGAGATTAGAAGGGAACAGTTTCAACTTTTTCTCATCTTCTGCATAGTTATAATTTCGACAGATGATGACGAACACAAACAAGAAGGTGTCAGGATCTTCTGTAGTCAGGCCATGGAAGTGAGGTAGGGCTGAAGCACTTATATTTTTCATTTTGGTGTCCCCATTGGTCTCCCAAATGGGAAAGGTACCCTCTATTCTTTCTCCATTTACCCTAGCATTTATGTTTTCAACCATTGGCTCCAGAGGAATGTTTTCTTATTCTTCTTCCCCTATAGGTTCTTCAAATATGTCTGGCTATTCACCTAAGGGCTCTTCTTGATCATAGCCACTGAAGAAGAGAGAAGGTTGGTTGTGTGAAGCAGTGGGGGTGTTGGGCAAAAACTTTATTGAGTTATCTCTATTCCTACGAAGAATGAAAGGAAATATTTTTGCTTGGTTTTTTTCTTTATCCCACACTGATAGTACCTACAGAAACTGAAATTGTGATTGAACAAAACAATTTGCAACTAGCTAAAATGAACTTGCTAAATGGAAATTTGCAAAATTTAAAAGGAAAGCAAGGAAATGCAGAACAGAAAGAAAGGAAATGACTAATCTACTTTTGCCGAAATGAAATTTGCGAAATTGGAAGGGAAAGAAAGGAAATACAGAATGGAAAGAAAAGAAATTACTAGTCTACTTTTGCCAAAATGAAATTTGTAGAGTTGGAAGGGAAAGCAAGGAAATGCAGAACTGAAAGAAAATAAATGGTAGTCTACTTTTGCAGAAATAAACTATTAGAAAAATGTTGTAATAGAAAATAGAAGAAAGAAGTAATCACAGAATACTCTGACGCTTCCCCGGCAATGATGCCAAAAAGTGGTGAGCACCAGTATTGCAGCAAGAATGCTGCAACTCCTGTGCTACCAACTTTACTTTTATCAACCTGGTAGTTCATAACAAACTTGGAAGCGTCAGTGCTATATGCACAAGTACTAGTTCTTACTGCAGGTTGTCACTTGGTCAGTCGGTGCAAGATCACTAGGAGCTCAAGCCAACTTCTATAGATCTCATAAGAAGCTCTATGTGTGATGAAAGAAATAAAGATTACTCTACCGAAGCTATTCTAATGCAGAAAGGAAAAAGACTGGAATGTAAAGCAAGACCTAGTAAACCCTAATTAACAAGCTAATTCTACTTTTGCCAAAAATACTATGAAAACCATAAAAGCAATGCCATTACCTACTCAAGAAAGAAAACAACATCTAACCATGCTATTTATAGAAGTAAATAAGAAAAAAAATCATATTTTTGGATTTTTATGTGTTTTTATGTGAATTTGACATGCATCTAATTTATTGTGTGTGAGTGTGGCAGTGAACAGGTGGTGTTAAAGGGTGTTTTTGGAGCTTGGGAGAATGGAATATGGTGTGGATGTGTCCTAGGAGGTCTTAGGCATCCTTTTTGAAGCTTTTCCCACACTCGACCTTCAAAAGAAAGCCTACAAGAAAAGAGGACACAGGGAAACTACAGGGGGAAAACAGGGAAACTACAGGAGGCCTATAGGAGGAGGCCAAGAGCACTTTCTACTATTTTGAGTGTGTGAGAGTGGGTGGAAAAGGTGGATGAATGTTGGAAGGAGGTGTTAGGGTGCCTATGGTCTACCATGAACCACCAGGAGAGAGAAATATGATTAGGCTTGCTCAAGGAGAGAGGAAGAATTTCTATGAAAAATGCAGGAAACTAAGATAGAATTGAGGTGAGGTTTGGCAAGATCTGTAGGGCATGAATCAGATGGGGGATGTGATTGCTGATAAGATGGCCTACTACTGGAAGAGATCTGCTACAAAGGAACTGACAGTTAACCAAGAAGATCAAGAAAACAATGAAATGAGTGCATTTAGGAAAAACAGAGTTTTGCATTAATATGATCTAAACTATGACCTATGAAAGGAAATGCTGAGAAATGTTGCAAGAAAGGAAAGCATGAAAGAGGACTATTACAAATCAGGAAGTGAACATGATAAGGAAGATCTGAAGCAAAGCAAAACTGGACTATTAACCTACTAAAAGCTGCAAACACTAGAAGTCCTATGAATGAGGAAAATTTGTGTTTTCGGGGCAGCAAGAGGGTGTTTGCCTCAAATCATGGTCCCAGAGGGAGGAAGAGAGGCCAAGGCACTATTTCTAACCTTTTGAATATTTTCTTATCGCTACTTAACCTACTATAGAAAGCACAAATGGAAGAAAAATACTAAATCATCAAAAGCAACCTATTCTTAACCATAAAAGCAATACATCTAACATCAAATTAATCTACAACTAAAGTAAGCATGCAAATACAAGTAAAGAGAAGCTTGGCTACTTGGATTGGGCCCTAACCCAAGAGCTTCAGCCCTCTAAGGTAACTCAATGCTAGCTCAAAAAGGATTCCATCTTCATTATCAAAAATAGTAAGTTTACACGAAATTGTCACAAAATAGTAAGCTCGAAATTTGAGCAGAGTTTACATAAGAAAAAATCCGACCCTAGTGAGGCCCTAGGCCTCTCTACTTATACATCTGAAGCTACCAATAGCTTCCTTAAAATCAGGGAGGCTTGGCTCCCAAAACTCGAGATAACTATCAGTCATCCTCCACTTGCTCGACTACCTTCTAGTGCATGATTCGGTTGCTTGTACTGCGAGCTGAATGAAGGGGAATTCGAAGTGAGGAGTAATAAATGAGGGCGATTACCTCCTATAAGTCCTCTCCTCTGTCTACTTCGAGTTATTGCTGCCAATTGACCACTGGATCCTTGACTTTGACCTCGAAATCCATCGATAATATGCATTAAATACATGTTAGATCACATGGCATCATAACTAACTCAACTCACTCTATAAGCATAAATATAATGAGAAAATGATACAATAAGGTAAGAGAATGGTTGATTTGACTAGGTTAGGAGGTAAAATGAGCTCATATAATTACCCATTTATGAGGCTCATCACCTGATATAACCGTGCCACTGAAAACTAAACAAGTAAATATTGGTACGGAGGTAGAGCCCAAATTTGCGAAGATTGGAGATTACTAGGACATTGCGATGGTGGATAAGGTTGTGGAATTGCTCCGTGAATACCAGGATTTGTTCTCTACCAAGTTTATGGATCTAAAAGGGATAATCAGAGACCTAGGTGTTATGAAGATCACGTTGAAGCCTGACAAGAAGTTGGTTAAGCAAAGGCCTTACCATCTCAATCCGAAGTATAAGGAGGAGGTTCGCTTACAACTAGACTAGATGCTCAAGGCATGCATCATTGACCTGTGGAAGAATTTGATTGGGTAAGCCCAATGGTGGTATAGGAGAAGAAGCAGAAGGATGAAATAAGGATATGCATAGATCTCTGGAAGTTGAATGACGCTTGTGTACATGAACCTTTCCCGACTCTGTTCACTGATGAAGTTTTGGAAAATATAGGTGGTCAGGAAGCTTATTCCTTCACTGATGGGTTCTCTGGGTACCATCAGATCAAAATCACACCGTAGGTTAGGAGCAAGACAACCTTCATGACTGAGCGAGGGTGTTTTCAATACACTGTAATTTCTTTTGGATAGAAGAATGTGCCTGCGATTTTTTCACTCATAGTCATTGTGGAATTCAAGGAATTTATTCATAAGTTCCTGGAAGTGTATTTTGATGATTGGGCTATGTTTGGGCTAGTGAAACGCCATGCCGCAAGTTTACGCCTGATGCTAGATACTTGCCAAAGATACCAGATCATGCTCAATTTGAAGAAATGCCTGTTTTGTGTTCCTTTTGGGACCCTACTGGGTCATGTGGTGTGCAGGCAGGGACTGATGGTAGATCCCGTGAAGATTGCAGTGATATTGAACTTAGAAGTGTCGAGGTGTGTGAAACAGTTGCGCACTTGTTATAGACATTTTTGGGCACTTCAACCCCAATCATAAATGTCCATAAACTGAGGGCACCTAAGTCCCTAAAATTGTTGCTTCACTGCCTAAAGGAACAAGGTCAGTTGATTACATCATCTCCCATAAGTTCTCCACTGAAAACTGCTCATAAATGGTCAAAACTGGACCACACTGAAAGCCCAGTGCAGAGGGTGCGATGCATATCACCTTCCCGGTGTACAAGGTGCGATGCATACTAAATTTCTCCTCTGTAGGGTTCGATGGTTGTGAATGGACAAATGGCAGGGACAAAATGCGAGGTGGAAGATCATGGAATCTTCCAGAAGCTTCCCCTCTGACACTTGCCTCTCTATTTTCAACCAGGGATGAGTAAGAGATC
>APFE030702815.1:54541-70988 GCA_000404065.3 Pinus taeda | reverse complement strand
TTTCTTCCCAATTTTCCCCAGTCATTGCTGACCAGTACCTCTTTATTTTTGTCAAGCTTGAGGAGGATAGCATATGCTTGTTCTATAATTTTCCCTTTGGGAAAACCTGTCGCTATGTTTTAACGAGCCTGGCGACATTGAAACTCGCTCTTGTCTGCATGGAAAAGTTTGTCGCTATTGTTTTAATGAGTTTAACGACAAAGATAACTCAGTCATTTTCAATTTTAGAGAGTCTGAAAAGAGACGGAAAGGAAACTCCAGTAATCTTTTTTCGTCATATAATCCCTTAAGTCCGAAAAAGTATAAAATAATACGAAAGGGATGAATTTTCGATAGTTTTAATGAGCTGAACAAGACAAGCGCTCGATCTTTGTGTGTAATGATCCCTCACGTCCAAAAAGATTAAAATCTAGAGGAGGGATAGCACTTCCGATCACTTTAACAAGCTGGAGAGGCCAATTGCTCGGCAATCTTTTCATATTTTACGAGTCAGATGAAAAGAGCTTAAAGGAGACTCGTTTTTTGAGGAACGAGTGATATTTTCGGGTAGCAGCTAGTTCGAGGTAAGGTTTGGAACTTTCCAATCATAGCAGTGTAAAGAAGATGGCTAATAAAATCACTCGTCGCAGCTATTCCTCAAAAGGGGTAAACAATCAAATGGAGGCATATGATCGGCTAAAACAAAGTGGAGGTGATGGTAAGAACACGACCAAGGCTCAAGAGCTGATGATAATGCGATCACAATGGTTATTTACTGAAGGTGGGTTCATTTTTTAGTGAGCTTAAACTCTGGTGGAACATATGCTCATTGCTAGGTTTATTTTTTAACGAGCTTGAACTTCGTGTAAAACTGCTCATGCCAGTCGTATAATAAGGATGTCTCGTCGATAGGTTCATTTTTTAGGGAGCTTGCCCCATTCGAAACTTTGCTCCATAGCCTTTCACATGCAAGCTAGGAATGACCAACTACTGTCCTAGGGGTTAATTAACTACTGGGGTTAGGTAGAAAAATTCTTTACCTTGCCGGTGCCATTTGGCCCTTGCAAAGGTGAATGGTCGATCAGACCAATCACCTAACTTAAGCAGTTGAAGTCAGTAGAAACTATGGGGTTAGAGTTACGCTGATCGCCTTTCACTTGCGTACAAAAGGTTTGCATGCCCCCAGGTATAGCAAAGTAGAGTTTCCAGGTTACCATATGAAAGTTCTCACATTTGCAAGATTGCTCCATCCGCATTTGCAGACAAAACACTTCCTTGGATATGTCCATCGAAATGGACAAAGGTGAATGGTGGGACACATCACTCACATAACTTTGATGAGGGAATCTTATTCCAGTCTAATCCCATTTTCCTAAACGGACGGGTGTGTCAGACTAGTCATATATCCTCTGCAAAAACCTACCCTATACCTGAAGTTTTCCCGCCGAAGCAGACCAGGGTGCATGCCCCCTGGGTTTAGTCACATTCACCGAATCACTCGCATTCATCAGGTGTATTGACTGGAGATTGATGAGATATTCGTTGCGCAAAAATACCGGATAGGGATGGCATTTGACTATTAGCTATGTGTGAGCCGGGGAATGAAAGCTGGTCTACGAGCTGGACCACTCTGCCTTCATGCGGAAAGTACATTACTCGAAAGAGTGAGGAAAAAATAGCTCCCATTCTATAAATGTAGTCACGCCCAAGAAATAGATTGTAATATAAAGGTCCTTGGACTACCATTACGTTCAGATAAACTATTTTCCTTGTCAAATTTATAGGCAAATTTGGAAGGATCCCTAACAGTCGACTGGTTCCTTTATCGAAGCCTGTCAGATTTTGCATCTCACGTAGAAGCGATGGCGAACCAAGCGCTTTCCAAGCAATTCAGGAAAGGATACTCACAGAAGCCCCTTCATCTATGATAGTACCGACCATGACCATTCTGTAAGCTTGTACTATGATTCAGAATGATACGTTAGATGGTAGATGGGGTCTGCCTAATAGATTCCAATCGAAGGAAATGACTAGGTTTCTTGGAGTTGGGACCGAATAAACAGTCGGATACGTCTCTGATGAACTTCCTTCCTGCGGTAAAGGAACGGGTAGATTGCCCCCATGTTCATCGAAGTCTGTGTTTACGAAGAGAATTTGAACAGTGTCATTCTCATTCTCTTTGGTGACTGTATCATCTAAAGGTAGACTTTCTGAAGACAAGACTGGGTCACTGCCATCTTGACCTATTGACTTTGGTCCGGTGTGGACTCAAAGGGTTTATCTTCAATAACAGATGCTTTGACTAACCACAAAGGTGTGTCAGTCGGATTTTCAACTAGCGATGGACCCGGCAAGAGTTTCTTGTATCCAGGAGGAAGTCGTAGCGGTGAAGTAGGACGATTATCCAAGACTCTTTTAGCTTCATCTAGGAAGAGACAATGGTGGATGGCATGATCGCCTTCACACAGTCTACAAGGAAATTTATATCTTCCTTTCTGTCCATTGACTTCATTTTCACTAGTTAATGTTGTACTCTCAACATGATCATCAGAGGTTGAGGACACCGGATTGTGAAAGCGGGTAGACCAGTCCCTTAAGATCTGTGGGATGCAAGGACAATCTCGATGATAGTGGTCCCCTTTGCAAATGACACATGGAGATTTAGGTTTGGATGGTGCAGTGTGTGGACTTTCGCTAGACGATGCATGGTTGCCCCTTTTTACCGTTGGCTCCTTCTTCTTCTTCTCCTTCCCTTTCTTCTTCTCAGTTACTTGGTCCTTAGCTTTACCAAGCAAAGAGGAAGAAGGAGAGGGAGAAATAAACGAAATAGAAGGTTGGGGGGTAACTCTAGTATCATCTGATTGTTGACTTGATTGCTCAGAAATCACAGTGCTTTGAACAATAGAGGTCAAGAAGAGCCATACTAGTAGGCCAATCGTCAGTCCTGGAAGGGACAATGTGGCCATATGAGGTGCACCAACATCCCCCCAAGAGGAGAAAGGACTAGGATTTCTCCCAAGGGGAAATCCTTGGTTGGTGGACTCCATTTTCTCAACCTAAGATCAATAAGGGAACAGTGACATTATTACGATTAAAATAAATTTTATGACGCTTTGACACAACTTACTTTTCAATTTTTAAGAGTCGAGAAAAAGCTAAAGATGACTCTAGTCGCCTTCGATTTTTAATGAGCCTAAAGTGACAAGTGCTCAGATGGACCTTTTCTTTTGAGTCTGAAAAGGAACGAAAGTGACTACTTTGGAAGTCTAGACAGAGGGATTACCAAACCAATTGAAAAACTACATAATACTTTTTACGGTACAGCAGTCAACCTTCCCAAATGTTGTGTTCAATGCATTACGGTCGATAGGGCAAAAGACACGGCTTCCTAAGGATAAAGGATATAGCCTATTGTGGTCTCCCAATATATACTCGACAGTATGTGGGAGCACAAGTCCATATTGGCACTTGCCGTCTCAAAGAGGAGGAATCACCCAACCTATGATGAAAGCGATAGTTACCAGGCTTTACGATGCCAGAATATGTCTCTAGCCTAGACTTCTAAATGTTGTGTGTTAGGTTCCAAAGCGTTTTTATGTTCATTGAATTTATTTTACAGTTGATCTTTCTTAAGAAGTTTGCCTTTAAGGTTCACCGCATGATGTAGATATACAATACCTAAATATGCAATCTAATATGATAAACAGTCGTTTACTCTACTATTTGCAATGAAAATCCTAGCTACTAAGGAAAGAGAAGCGAGATTCTTTGAACATAGAGCATAGAGCACACACTAGATGCACTGTCCTAAATCAAAATCAACAAGCAGTCTAAATGCAAATGCACATGCATGTATTTTTTCCGCTTTCTTAATGTGTGAATGACAAAAAGAATGCTAAGTACAAATCTAAATTATCTTTTCTTTCAAAGCGACAATACTAACAATTTTCTCTTCAAAATACGAAAGGAAGACTAGGACGACACTTTGGGATTTTGAATTAAAAACTACTTTCGACACTTGAAATAGTATTAATTCAAATCAAATACAAGAGTAACAGTATAATCGACCATCAAGAAGAGTAGGATTCTTTTCTTTGACTGAAAACGACACTTGCAACACTTCCAAATCAAAAGACGATAGTTCGATTAAGCTACTTCTTTGTAAAGGAGAACTGTAAATGGCGAAAAATACATAAAAACATTCACAATTCTTTGTACAATGGAGGCTGAATAATGCAAAGGAAGGGAGTTTCAACAGTGGTATACTGATCCCAGACAGCAAAACTCCCGAATAAAGCTGAAGAGAGTGAAGAAAAACCAAAATCTGGAGGTAGAAACAGTCTTATATGATCATCGCACCTATAACACAGGAAAACAGGGATGCAGCTCACCTACTGCACACGGGAGGTGCAATGCATCGAGACTGTCAAAAGGAGACAATGTGATGGTCCAGGGACAAGACTTTAACTTGGTTTTTGGTCACAGTTTGCAACTTAGTTTAGGGATTTAGGCTGAGCTAATGATAGTCAGTAAATACAAATCATAGGGGCTGATCTAATGAGGTTACTTGAGCCACCACCAGTGCAATTAGGATGTTTTCAAATCAGTTGTTTAGTTCATAAACTAACACGGAGATTGACTGAAGCAGCATTTATCTAGTTTGTAGTTGCATAGCAAAATCAGTTTGAAGGCTAGCTGGCTTAACTTTAGGCTCCATTTGTAGTTTATAAAGCAAACAAATATAAAAAAGAAAACAATCTATTCGCTCCCCAGTAGAGTCGCCATTTTGTTATCGGGAAATCTAGTGTCCATTCAGAGCTTCTAATCCCACTAAGATGGGGTAACTATCTTAGGAACAAACAAACTAAAGTTACTTATGTTTTCCTTTATGAGAAGTAGATGAGAGAGAAACAGAGAGTACCAATCTCAGTTTCGCTTGGCTCCTTGCCTGTTTCCTCTCCCCTTTGATAGATCTTTACTGCTCCTTCCTCGCTTGTCCCACTTCAAAGAACACCTGTAGAGTCCAAGCAGCATAATACCATCAAAGCAAAGAGATCTACAATCATAAGCAATATAGGATCAGATATATATTGACCACACAAATGCATATATCAACTCAGACATACAAGAATGTGGAGGAAAACTCAAATAGCTTTATTGATAGAAAGAGTAGAAGAGAGGATTACAACCCATTGATCTGACCTAGCATCATCCTCCCAGCATGAAAGCCCTTCTTCACCTCATGAAAAGCTTAGATCACCCAACACTATGATGTTCCACAAAGAAACCAATAACACTTCCTTGCAAAATATAAGATTCCAGCCTTTGGAACTCTAGGATGAGGGATCCATATATAGATGTTTGCAGGTTGGTGAGTCAGCTTCTGGGATTTTGATTAGTGTCCTCTCTCTGATATTTCTTGGTTCCACTTGGAGATTCATGATCTCTTACTTATCCCTAGGCAAATTCAGAGAGGCAAGTGTCAAATGGGAAGTTTCTAGAAGATTCTCTGGGCTTCCACCTAGCCAACTGCTTCTGCCATTTGTCTGATCTCGCTCATCGCACCCACATAAGGTATTTTCAGTATGCATCGCACTTTTTGGATGTGGCAGGTGAGATGCATCGCACCCTTAGCACAGAGCAGTCTGTATGGTCCAGTTTTGACCAGTTCTGAGCAGTTTTTCACGGAGAACTTCTGGGAGATGATGTAATCAGTTGACCTTATTCCTTTAGGGTATGAAACAACACTTTTAGGGACTTAGAAACCCTTGGTTTATGGACATATGTGATTGGGTTTGCAGTGCCCAAATATGTCTATAACACCAGGGCTCCTTTGGTGACCTTCCAAGCTTTATCTGTGAAAGTTGTCACACAATCTTCACCGCCTAACTGCCCTGTTGAAATTAGATTTTCTTCAGATCTGGAACATGCCTTACCTCATTTAGTATCCATTGGTTTCCATTCTGTTGTTTTACAAGAACCTTACCCATTCCAACAATTTTACAAGGTTTATCATCACCCAAATGGACTTATCCAAAATCTCCTTGAACATAGTCATGAAAAGATTTCTTATTAGGTGTGGCATGGAATGAGGCCCCTGAATCTACCACCCAGGAATCAATAATATTTTCAAAGTAAAGAACCAAAGCATCTTGTAACACCTCACCTATCACATTTGCTTCATGATTGTTTTCTTGCTATGCATCTCCTTCTTTTCCCTTCCGAGATCTACTCTCTTTCTTTAGGTTTCCTTTCTTTCTGCATTTCCAGCACACTATCCCCAATCTTGACTTGGATCTACCTTTCCTTGATTTACTGTGATATCCTGAGCTCTTTCCTCTTTCCATTCTTATTCCCCTAGACTCTGCACCCAAAGCATTACCCGATGTCTCACCAGAGATTTTCCGTCGCATTTCCTCGCTAAGGATAGCACCGACAACATCATCAAAATTTAAAGTACTAGATCCAGAAACAGAGTTACTAATGGCCATACTAAACCATTCCAACTTTCTGGCAATGAGCACAAGAATAATAGAGCTCTAACTTCATCATCAAAGTTTACCCCTATAGAACTTAATTGACTTGTAACTGTATTAAAATTAATTAAATGGCCTGCAGCAGATCCACCTTCTGACATCTTCATATTAAATAATCGTTTCATAATAAATACCTTGTTTGAGGCCGAGGGTTTTTCAAATAGTTTTTCCAATGCCTGAATCAAACCCTCTGTTATTGTTTCCTTCGAAATGTTGAAGGCTACTGATGCTGCGAGGCACAACCGTACTGTTCTGAGTGCCTTTATATCGAGAATGTTAGATTCTACATCTGTCATAACCATCGACTTCTTTACTTTTTCGCTCAATGTTAGGTACAGATCTTTCTGATACATGATAATCTTCCATCTGCATCTTCCACAGCAGGAAGTTTTGGCCGTTAAATTTCTCGACCCTAAACTTACCATCTTCTGCCATTTCTCCCACTCGATCGAGGAACCCTTCTTTCCTTCGAGTTTATCAGCTAAATAGACCTTCAACTCTAATACTAGTTGTTAGAAAAATTATATATATGACAGAGAAATGCAAGACATATAATATGCAGAAAAACAAAAACACATAAAACCAGAGAGACACAGATATATGTGGTTCACCTAGTTTGGGCTATGTCCACCTCGAACAACCAGTCCTTCCTAGAGCAGATATGTTGTAATATCCTTTGTTTTCTCTCACAATATCACCTATAAATTTCTCGCTCTGAGAACACACGTCTATATCATAGCCTCAATACAATACCCTCATACAAAGAGAGGGGTTGCCTTCTAGGGAAAAAAACCCTAAATTAAACATAAATTCTAAAGTCAAATCATCCGCATAATGAACGGCCCAGATTGACTAGAAATTACTATACTTTTACAAGGGAATTTTACATTTGTTTTTAGCTTCGAGGGCACTACCCCCGAAACCCCCGCCAAGGGACTGCTGGCCCCCGAACCCCCTAGCTGGGGGGGGATGGGCCCCCCTGAACCCCCACGAGGGGGACAAGTTGCCCCCGCACCCCCCCCTGTATGGAGGGGTGTACAATTTTCCTGAGGTATACATTTGGCTGAAACAAAGACCTCTAAATTAAGATGATAATCATGCTCCACACCGAACATGTACATGTCAATGCATCATGTATAGCGCTGGTAGAAGTACTGTCACAGGTTGGCGGAGGAGACTTGGAGCATCCTATAGCATTCGCAAGAAGAAGATTATCCAAGGTGGAGAAGAACTATTCCACCACCGAGCGCGAAGGGTTAGACATGGTATACGTACTCCAAAAGTTTAGACACTACTTGTTGGGTGGCCAATTCAAGGTGTATATAGATCATTCTACGCTGAAGTACCTAGTCAATAAGCCTGTGTTGGGAGGGGAGAATCTGTAGGTGGTTGTTATTGTTCTAGGAGTATGATTTTTAAGTTATTGTGAAGCCTGGACGACTAAATGCAAGACCAAACCATCGAAACAGGGGAAGAGCCCACTAATTTGGAAGAAGGATTGCCTGTCATGCAGTTATTTGTAGTACGCATCATGGATGGTCATTTTGAGGATATAATACACTTCCTAACAACAGGAACTACTCGAAAGGATACACCGTCCAGCAACAGAAGGACTTAGTGGTGCATGCGGCATATTTTATATCATTGTTGGGCATCTATACAAAATGGGGTCTGATGAAATATTGCAACAACATGTACTGGAGTTTGAAAGGAGCAATATCCTTGCGGACGCTCATGGGGATGCTGTGGGAGGGAATGATACAGGAAGAGTGACCATGCAAAAGATTCTTCGCATAGGGTTGTGGTGGCCAACCCTCCATCATGATTCAAAAGCTTACTGTAAAGCATGTGATGTGTGTCAAAGGACTAGCGGGCCATTGCGGAGGGATGAGCTACCTCTGAATACACAGATGATGTTATAACCCTTTGAGAAATGGGCGATAGACTTTTTGGGACCTATCCAACCCCAAGGAAAGATGAAAGCAAGCTACATTATCACCGCGACAAAGTATTTGACTGGATGGATGAAGGCTTAGCCGGTGAAGGATTGTACAGGCGCGACTGCTGTAAAGTTCCTCTTTGAGCATGTACTGACGCGATTCAGGTGTCCAAAGATTTTGATGAGTGATTGTGGTACGAACTTTCTGAATGAGATGATTAACATGCTAACAAAGGAATTTCAAGTCTATCACCAGAAGAGCACGCCTTATCACCCGCAGGCTAATGGGACAGTGGAAGCATTCAATAAAGTGTCAAAGAATGCATTGACCAAAGTTTACGATGCTCAATGAAGTGATTGGGACCTATGCATACCCCCGATACTATGGGCCTATCGGACGACATGCAAGAATTTGACTGGACAAACATCCTTTAGGCTTGTCTATGGTGTGAAGTGGTAATTCCCATGGAATACATTGTGCCTAGTCTGTGCATAGTGGCACTCACGGGTATGATGGATCGCGGAGCCCTGGAAGAGATGTTCATGTAGCTGGCTGAGCTTGAGGAAGAAATATTTCTAGCTGGATTTCACCAAAAGCAGTGCGAAAATGCATGGCACGATAGACACATTAAGTTGTGCACCTTTAAGGTAAATGACCTGGTTTTGTTATATGACAACAAGTTTGATAAATTTCAAGGGAAGTTCAGGATGCACTGGTTAGGGCCCTATGTCATTAAGGAGATTAACGACAGAGGAGTGATTCAGTTGGTTAAATTGAATGGAGATCCCTTCCCAAGAAAGGTGAATGGCAGTCGATTGAAGCATACACCGGTGGTCCAACCATGTGACTATATGAAGGTAGCACAGTCTTAGTGCTCCATGCAGCTGAAAGGAGGTGAGGAACTATAAACTACAATGCCCGAGTTGGGGAGCTATACGATTGGAGGATAGTGTGAAGTAAGGAAGTGTCACAAGGTTTGCGGTAGCACGAAGGGAGCTGCGCTACCAAGGAAGAAATCACACAAGTTGGCTTAAAAGTGACTGTTAAATTCACTGTTCATGATTTGAAGGGAGAAATGTGGCCAAATGGAGTGGGCGACTGGATTTTAAGACAAAATTTATGGGGCAGATCCTTGAAAATCTACCGCCAATCCAGCATTAATGAACTGAATTTGGGGGAAATGATCTGATTTGAATTCAAAATGCCCTATAAATTGCTAGTGGTTGTCCAACGAAAAACACTTGGCATTTTGAGAATTGAATTGTTGAGCTCGCAGGTGCACATGGATCGCGAGCACTACGAACTTCTGATAGCTAGTTCAGTTTTTGAGACATTGCCGAAGGAGTCCCCGAAGTTCTTGCAGAACATCATGTCGGTGCCCACAGAAGCTATAGATACCGAAGTAGAGGAGTCGGTGCCGGAAATTGAGATGGAGGTTGAAGAAGCTGCTCCCAAAGTGGCCGAAGTATTGGTGGAAGTCCTTAAATCCCCAAGGATGTGGAGACCAAAACCGACCCTAACCAAGGAGAGCACGAAGGATAAAAAGGGTAAGAATCCTGCAATACCGATGTGCGCATTACCAAGAAGAAATCCACCAAAGCACACCACACAGGAGAAGGGAAAAGCCATCAATTTGGGGCTAGAGGAGGAATAAATCGAAGACATCCCGATGGATGATGAGGATGTGGGAGTAGATGTGGAGGAAGTTGAAGCCCAGGGTGCTGACCTTATCACTCGGTTGCCTAAGTACATCCCTCCGTGCAAGGGAAAGACCAAGGTACCGAAAGACATTGATGAGAGCAAGGCCCCCTTGTAAACCCCTCTACTGTTGGATGAAATTGTCTTCGAAGGACCGCGCTCGGGGCGGGTTGCTCTATTAAAACTTGAAGATTGGGACTTGGCTGAACATGATAAGCTCCCACACCTAGCGACCGAGCAGTTAATACATTGCATTATTGACACAACCACTGGAATGACCACATTGGAGCCACAGAGGTGGCTCAGAGGAGTAGACAAGGCAGGGTTTCTCAACCTGCTTTGGGTGCCGCACTACAATCGCACCTCGATTACAGTATTTGTCATGAAGCAGCTGCTATGCTTGGTGCATGATGGGTGTGTGTGGCTGGAGGAGCCAATACCCATCATTGACAGGTTGATCCATAGGATCACGCAGTTGCCTTACACAGGAGAAAATCCAGCCATGATATTTGGTAGAAAAGGTGGTGAGTAGGCCCTCGCGGAGGCCATGAAAGAGAATTTCAAGTTGGTAAAGAAGCTGCATGGGTATGTTATATCCAACATTTATGACCCTATTGTAAAGGTGGCTATGAAAATTCTAGTAGGAAAGGCGATGAGGAAGTGTCGCGCCGATGAGGTGCTAGCGCTTGTCGTTGTGTTAGCAGCCCAGTGCGCCGAAGGAGTTCAGTTCAATTGGGCAGATTATCTCCACGGTGAGTTCCTTGCGAATCGTTGCGAAGCACAAGAGCTCAACAAGACATTCCACTACGCATGGCTCTTGCTTTCAATTGTGCTAGTAGCATGGGAGTTGCCAGAGGACAGCCAATTCCCATCGGTCGTGCTAGACCTACTAGAAGCAGTGAAGTATGCTTTGCTATGGGCGACCAAGGATACATAGTGAATCAAGGACAACAAGATCTTCTGGATCTTAATGGAGATGAACATCCGCATGGCAATCAATCACAAACCATGATTGTCGCCTACAGTGTATGCCAACCTGTAGGGCTACGCAGAGTTCAAAGCATATTTTCACCATGTGTCCATTAGGGTGCAGAAGGACCCTGTGCAGAAATGGTATGATTTGCCTTCCCTGGCAACGTATGATGCCATTGATGGAATACTTGATTGATGGCCAACAGAGTGGTGCTCTACAACAAACTTGGCGGTGGGAGGAAGCAAGTCCACCACGCAGAGAAAGAAGGAGGAGGCCAAGCTAAATATGATGCAACTGGTCGATAAAAGGAAGAAGGAAGCCACTGATAAGGCCCAGGCAAAGTGCGATGTCGCTCAGTAGACCGAGAAGCAAATGGGTGGAATAGAGTGAGGCTCTGACAAAGGCGCGAGGTCGCCTTCACCTAAGACAAAGGAGGAGACAGATGAGCAGATAGAACAACATGGTGCGGACCCACAAGCGATGTTTGCTCGCATAAAGCGTCCAAGGAAGCAGGAGAAAGGATGGTCCAAGAAGAAATCAAAGGCTACTAAGACATCACTAAACCCAATCTTGCTAACAGAGGGTGATTTGCATGACATCAGTGACACGGTGTGGGATCTCACCGTGGAGGCCCTACAACAATTTGAGCAGTAGCAGCAAATAATCTTGGGGGCTATCCAGATAGGGTTGCAAGAGCTGCAGACCCATGCGTCACAAACTGACACGATGTCCACCAGCCTTGTTGTCAGCACTTTAGAAGCTGCCAAGATACTGCATGCAAAGGACTCCAGTGTGATAATGCTGCCCGATGGAGCACTGACCACAGAGAATGAAGCTGACAGGCCCACTATTAGCGCCCTAAAGGGAGTAGGGTTGAATCTGGCAGTGCTCCCTGGTGAAGTGCTCCACCTCTTGCAGGATGGAGTGATTGCATAGTTGAGGGCTCGTGAGCACCGCACCCTCTAGGTGATCAGTGAGCAACGAACTAACAATGAGCAGATGGAACTATAGCGAGACTCTTCCATTGTTGCTATGAGCGAGGCGACTAACCAGAACAAATGTATAATGCAGGTTGTCGAGGAGGCATGCCGAATGGTCCCAGAGTTGGCCATTCCTGAGGAAGAACCAGTCGAGGTGTGCGTCCGCAAGCTGGCTACGGGGGTGCGCGACGCTTGTACTGAGATGGAGAGGGTTCAGTTGGAGTTGAACTTGCATATCACAGAGTTATAGTTGAAGGCCCAACCTTCAACTCTTCCAGAAGTAAAGGAGCAACGAGCGACCACTGTCACATAAGCAGTAACAACGGTTGACAATGCAGTAGCAGACTGCACATAACTCTTTGAGCAGTCGTTTGAGGTCCTGGAAAGCTTACAGGAGGACCCTAATGTACAACGACTGGAGACGGAAGCACATGAGCTACAACAATGGTATGATGAGGTCAAAGACACAACACGATCCGTTGCACTCACATAGAGACTTGCAAAGCTGCAGGAGGCCAAGTAGTTGAACAAACATGTGGATGCAGCGTTGCACAAGGAAGCAGTGTTAAAGGCATGACTAAAGCCCTGGCTAAATGAGGCTTACATGGTGAAAGTCTCTATTGAAGACAAGCTTATGATCTGCAAGCAACTCAGCAAAAGCTTTAGGTTGACAGCTTAGGAGCAGTGACCGAGTAGATGGTCGGAGACGTGAAGCAGGTGGCAGCTTAGTGCACTGCCGAGGTTGTGGTTATACGGATCGAGCTAGAAGGTCTTCCCGCTAAGATCTTCGTGCCTGCCGAGTGACTCGAGGGCGAGTCACGATGTTCGTGTTGGGGGCCTGTTGGGAACGGGATACCCCAAGGACAATTTTGGGGCTAAAAGCCAATGTTTTGGGTCGAATTTTGTAATAAAAGTGTAAAGTATCACATTTTGTGGTCGCGAAGTGCAGAGGTGTCATGAGTCATAAAGGGTTCTCCGCCCTAATTTTGTAAAGCAAAGTTGGCTGTAAAGATCTACTCATGGTTTGTAGACCATGGTATTGTATAAAAAGAGCAGCCTAAGTAAGTAAGCTCTAAGTAGTTTTAAGAGTCATGAATTATAGATGAAGTCTTGAGGATAAGGAGAAAAGTCTAAGTTTCGGGTCTTAGTGTAGGTAGAGGCTCTGCAGTTGAGTGTGCAGAGGCCTAGGGTAGAAGTCTTGATCCAGGTGGATGTTGGTGGCCACCCACCTAACCCATTTGGACCCCCACAATTGTCTCTTTCAGTCTTTTCAGTTCCTAAATTGTAGCACAGTTTACTATTTTTAGCAGTTTTTCGGGTCCTGAACTTCCGGAGCCGTTTTGAGGTCGTAAACGACGTTCTTTGGGAAATCTAGGAACACATGGGTCCATGGACCAATGTTGCCTGCCCAAAGTGATAGTGCTCAGATAGATCTTTCCAACGAGCTATTGTATGCGTCAAACGGAGATCGTATGCCAAAGTTACGACCACGGGAAATTGATGTACCAATTTACCCAAACGGGGCCCACAATTTGGCATTTCATCTTCTAGGGTTAGGTTTCGGGATGTGAAAGGTTTTCCATGGTTTCTCAACAATAAATAGGCCTTCGAGCCTCATTGTAACACAAGTTCGGAACAGTTCAGAGACATGTAGCCGCACATCTCTTCTCAGAGATAAGCTACCATCGCCCTAGCTGGGTTATTTCCATTTCTGGTTGTAAGCATATTTCGGTATTTTACATTAATGAAATGAAGTATTATTTCCACTGCAACTCTTTATTTATGGTTATCGCATCTCTGTATTTATGGTTATCTCTGTAATCTATGGCATTCCTGTTTAAATCCGGATCAGTGGTATCAGAGCGGTCTGCTTTTTCTCGGTTTTTCTTTGCATGTCCCCAACGAGGTGAGGATATAAGGAGTTAGGGCTTGAACTGGTCAAACCTTTGCAAGACCAGCCTCAAAAATCCCGACGGCCTCCCATGGCGGATGAGAAGAAAGATGAGGGGGTAGGAGATCCTCTCAAAATCTTGCTCAAAGAAGCCCTCGAGTGACAACGGAACGCGATGATGGACAACTTTGCCCAAATCCTTCAGCGGCTACCCAGAAGTGATGCATCGGCTTCCAGCAGCTACTCTGGAAACACCACACCCTTCAAGGTACAAGTTAATTTTGAAATCCCCATCTTCGAGGGTCAAATAGACACAGATGTCGTAGATAAATGGTTAAATCTACTAGAAGGTTATTTTTCTGTTCATGAATTTTCGAGTCGGGAAAAGATTGTTTTCGCTCTTCTCAAAGCATCCCCCCACATGAAGGACTGGAGGGAAACCTACTGCGAGCAGAAGGATGAAAGCACATGCTCACTATTTTCAGCCACACCCACTTAGGATTCATTTCAGGATGCTATCAAGGAGCAGTACTACCCTGTCAAAAGCTACGAGGACAAATACATCAAACGGACCACACTGCGGCAGGGACGAGACCAAGATGTTCCAAAGTTCACAAACATCTTTCATACCATTCGTACACAATTGGGTATCAAAGATTCTGAACTGCATCTGGTACTCAAATACTGTGGCTGCCTACACAGATACATCGAGGAAGAGATGGAGTTCTTGAACATCTCCTCACTCAGCACAGCATACCGATACGATGTCAAAATCGAGCAAAAGTTCAAACATAAGAAGCAAGACTTTGGATCTGCAAATCCGAAGCCCAAAGGACAAAGCCAAGGTGGGGTGACCCAAGACAACCCCTCGAAGCCACAAGAAAATAACAACACCACAAAGCCGAAGAAGGACACAGGAAAGTGGTGTGAGTTCCACAAGAGTCCCACTCATAACACAAGTGAGTGTCGGACCAAGCAGTCGCCGGTGGCCGAGTTGAAGGCTTCCGAATCAGATGCATGTTCTGACCCTGAGCCAAAACCTGACAAGGGGAATGGCAAAGGGAAGCAGATCATTGATGCAGATCCCAACACCACTGTTGCCACTGCCAAGATCTAGAAGAATGACCCCAAAGAGCCAGAGGAGGGGGAACGTCTTTTCCACTCACAGATGTGGGTGAAGGGTTCGGTGCTACAATTCATTGTCGATAGTGGCAGCCAAAAGAACCCCATTTCAGCAGAGGTCGTGAAGCAGTTGGGCCTACCGACTACACCACACCCACAACCGTACAGTATCGGGTGGCTTCATGAAGGACAAGATCTCAAAGTTCACCAACAGTGCCGCCTTCCCTACAGCATCAAGCCCTTCACAGACAAGGTACTGTGTGATGTTACACCTTTGGATGTTTGTGATGTACTATTAGGCCAGCCATACTTGTGGAGGCAACATGTTGTGTATGAATCAAGACCTCGCGCTGTCATTATTTCTTTGGGTGATTCATTATACACGATACCGAAGGTAGCCCCACCTATCGCCACCTCTTTGATCACTGCTAAGAAAGGCAGCAAGCTCATCTCCCAGACCAGGAAATTCATCTGTATGGTTTGCTCCCAAAGTAAGGGGAAGATTGTTGCTACCTCCATGACCCCGCAAAAGGTTCCTCCACGCAGCAGCAGCAGTAGAGGGATACAGTCATGACAGAACACAGGAACAACTTCTCCTCACCCACAGGGGTACCACACAAGTTTCAGGTGTGCGACAAAGTTTGGTTACATCTGCAGAGGGAACGCCTTACCAGAACCCATCAGAAACTCAGACCACTCCGACATGGTCCTTACACCAGTACCGAGGCTACGGGAAACAATGCTTTGAAGCACAACATTCCTCCATCCCTTCGCTTGCGCCGAGTGTTCAATGTGGACTGTCATCGACCAAGCTTCCCACCATTTCTGGACACATCAGAGATTGCAGAACAGCTAACCGAAGACCTAGCTCAGCAGAATCTTCCTCATCTCAGGGAGTAACTCAACGCAATGGGGACCATTGCTTCCTAAGGGGGGAGGAATGATCCAGGTGGATGTTGGTGGCCACCCACCTATCCCATTTGAACCCCCACAATTGTCTCTTTCAGTCTTTTCAGTTGCTAAATTGTAGCACAGTTTACCATTTTTAGCAGTTTTTCGGGTCCTGAACTTCCAGAGTCGTTTTTAGGACCTAAACGACATTTTTTGGGAAATCTGGGGCAACATCGGGCCATGGATGAATGTTGTCTACCTAAAGTGGTAGTGCTCGGATAGATCTTTCTAACGAGCTATTGTATGCATCAAACGGAGATCGTATGCCAAAGTTACGACCCCGGGAAATTGATGTACCAATTTACCCAAACAAGGCCCACAATTTGGCGTTTCATCTTCTAGGGTTAGGTTTCGGAATTTCAAAGGTTTTCCATGGT
>APFE030702815.1:0-52555 GCA_000404065.3 Pinus taeda | reverse complement strand
AGGCAGCAAGCTCATCTCCCAGACTAGGAAATTCATCTGTATGGTTCGCTCCCAAAGTAAGGGGAAGATCGTTGCTACCTCCATGACCCCCGCAAAAGGTTCCTCCACGCAGCGGTAGCAACAGAGGGATACAGTCATGACAGAACACAGGAACAACTTCTCCTCACCCACAGGGGTACCACACAAGTTTCAAGTGTGTGACAAAGTTTGGTTACATCTGCAGAGAGAACGCCTTACCAGAACCCATCAGAAACTTAGACCACTCCGACATGGTCCATACACCAGTACCGAGGCTACGGGAAACAATGCTTTGAAGCACAACATTCCTCCATTCCTTCGGTTGCACCGAGTGTTCAATGTGGACCGTCATCGACCAAGCGTCCCACCATTTTTGGACACATCAGAGATTGCAGAACAACTCACCAGAGACCCAGCTCAGCAGAAGCTTCATCATCTCAGCGAGGAACTCAACGCAATGGGGACCATTGCTTCTTAAGGGGGGAGGAATTATCCAGGTGGATGTTGGTGGCCACCCACCTATCCCATTTGGACCCCCACAACTGTCTCTTTCAGTCTTTTTAGTTCCTAAATTGTAGCACAGTTTACTATTTTTAGCAGCTTTTCAGGTGTTGAACTTCCGGAGCCGTTTTGAGGCCCTAAACGACGTTTTTTGGGAAATCTTGGGCAAGATGGAGACATGGACCGATGTTGCCTACCCAAAGTGGTAGTGCTCGGATAGATATTTCTAAGGAGCTCTTGTACGCGTCAAACGAAGATCGTATGCCAAAGTTACGACCCCGAGAAATTGATGTACCATTTTAACCAAACGGGGCCCACAATTTGGCGTTTCATCTTCTAGGGTTAGGTTTCGGGATGTGAAAGGTTTTCCATGGTTTCTCAAAAATAAATAGGCCTTCAAGCCTCATTGTAACACAGTTCAGAATAGTTCAGAGGCATGTAGCCGCCACATCTGTTCTCAGAGATAAGCTACCATCGCCCTAGCTGGTTTATTTCCATTTCTGGTTGTAAGCATATTTCGGTATTTTCCATTAATGAAATGAAGCATTATTTCCGCTGCATCTTTGTGTATATGGTTATCTCTGTATTTTATTGCATTCCTGTTTAAATCCAGATCAATGGTATCAGAGCAGTCTGCTTTTTCTCTGTTTTTCTTTGCATGTCCCCAACGAGGTCGGGAGATAAGGAGTTAGGGCTTGAACTGATCGAACCTTTGCAATACTAGCCTCAAAAATCCCGACGGCCTCCCATGGTGGATGAGAAGAAAGACGAGGGGGTAGGAGATCTTATCAAAATCTTGCTCGAAGAAGCCCTCGAGCGACAACAGAACGCGATGATGGACAACTTTTACCCAGATCCTTCAGCGGCTACCCAGAAGTGACGCATCGGCTTCCAACAGCTACTCTGGAAACGCCACACCCTTAAACGTACAAGTTAATTTTGAAATCCCCATCTTTGAGGGTCAAATAGACGCAGATGCCGTAGATAAATGGTTAAATCTGCTAGAGGGTTATTTTTCTGTTCATGAATTTTCGAGTCGGGAAAATATTGTTTTCGCTCTTCTCAAAGCATCCCCCCACGTCAAGGACTGGTGGGAAGCCTAATGCGAGCAGAAGGATGAAAGCACAGGCTCACTATTTTCAGCCACACCCACTTGGGATTCATTTCAGGATGCTATCAAGGAGCAGTACTACCCTGTCAAAAGCTACGAGGACAAATATATCAAATGGACCACACTGCGGTAGGGACGAGACCAAGATGTGCTAGAGTTCACAAACATCTTTCATACCATTCGTACACAATTGGGTATCAAAGATTCTGAACTGCATCTAGTAATCAAATATTGTGGCTGCCTACACAGATACATCGAGGAAGAGATGGAGTTCTTGAATATCTCCTCACTCGGCACAACACACTGATACGCTGTCAAAATCGAGCAAAAGTTCAAACAGAAGAAGCGAGACTTTGGATCTACAAATCCGAAGCCCAAAGGACAAAGCTAAGGCAGGCTGACCCAAGACAACCCCTCGAAGCCGCAAGAAAAGAACAACACCACAAAGTCGAAGAAGGACACAGGAAAGTGGTGTGAGTTCCACAAGAGTCCCACTCATAACACAAGTGAGTGTCGGACCAGGCAGTCACTGGTGTCTGAGTTGAAGGCTTCCGAATCAGATGCATGTTCCGACCCTGAGCCAGAACCTAACAAGGGGAATGGCAAAGGGAAGCAGATCATTGATGCAGATCCCAACACCATTGTTGCCACTACCAAGATCTAGAAGAATGAGCCTGAAGAGCCAGAGGAGGGGGAACGTCTTTTCCACTCACAAATGTGGGTGAAGGGTTCGCCGGTACAATTCATTGTCGACAGTGGCAGCCAAAAGAACCTCATTTCAGCAGAGGTCGTGAAGCGGTTGGGCCTACTGACTACAACACACCCGCAGCCATACAGTATCGGGTGGCTTCATGAAGGACGAGATCTCAAAGTTCGCCAACAATGCCACCTTCCCTACAGCATCAAGCCCTTCACGTACGAGGTATTGTGTGATGTTACACCTCTGGATGTTTGTGATGTACTATTAGGCCAGCCATACTTGTGGAGGCAACATGCTGTGTATGAATCAAGGCCTCGCGCTATCATTATTTCTTTGGGTGATTCATTATACAGGATACGAGAGGTAGCCCCACCTACCGCCACCTCTTTGATCACTGCTAAGAAAGGCAGCAATCTCATCTCCTAGACCAGGAAATTCATCTGTATGGTTCGCTCCCAAAGTAAGGGGAAGATCATTGCTACCTCCATGAACCCCGCAAAAGGTTCCTCCAAGCAGCAGCAACAACAGAGGGATACAGTCATGACAGAACACGGGAACAACTTCTCCTCACCCACAGGGGTACCACACAAGTTTCAGGTGTGCGACAAAGTTTGGTTACATCTGCAGAGGGAACGCCTTACCAGAACCCATCAGAAACTCAGACCACTCCGACATGGTCCTTACACCAGTACCGAGGCTACGGGAAACAATGCATTGAAGCACAACATTCCTCCATTCCTTCGCTTTCACCGATTGTTCAATGTGGACCGTCATCGACCAAGCTTCCCACCATTTTTGGACACATCAGAGATTGCAGAACAGCTCACTAGAGACCCAGCTCAGCAGAAGCTTCCTCATCTCAGGGAGGAACTCAACGCAATGAGGACCAATGCTTCCTAAGGGGGGAGGAATTATTTAGGTGGATGTTGGTGGCCACCCACCTATCCCATTTGGACCCCCACAATTGTCTCTTTCAATCTTTTCAGTTCCTAAATTGTAGCATAGTTTACTATTTTTAGCAGTTTTTCGGGTCCTGAACTTCCGGAGCCACTTTGAGGCCGTAAACGACGTTTTTTGGAAAATCTAGGGCAACATGGGCGCATGGACCAATGTTGGCTACCCAAAGTGGTAGTGCTTGGATAGATCTTTCTAACAACCTATTGTACGCGTCAAACAAAGATCGTATGCCAAAGTTACGACCCCGGGAAATTGATGTACCAATTTACCCAAACGGGGCCCACAATTTGGCGTTTCATCTTCTAGGGTTAGGTTTTGGGATGTAAAAGGTTTTCCATGGTTTCTCAACAATAAATAGGCCTTCGAGCCTCATTGTAACACAGTTCAGAATAGTTCAAAGGCATGTAGCCTCCACATCTGTTCTCAAAGATAAGCTACCATCGCCCTAGCTGGTTTATTTCCATTTCTGGTTGTAAGCATATTTCGGTATTTTCCATTAATGAAATGAAGCATTATTTCTGATGCATCTTTGTGTATATGGTTATCTCTGTATTTTATTGTGTTCCTGTTTAAATCCGGATCAGTGGTATCAGAGCGGTCTGTTTTTTCTTTGTTTTTCTTTGCATGTCCCCAACGAGGTCGGGATATAAGGAGTTAGGGCTTGAACTGGTCGAACCTTTGCAAGACCAGCCTCGAAAATACTGACGGTTTCCCATGGCGGATGAGAAGAAAGACGAGGGGGTAGGAGATCCTATCAAAATCTTGCTCGAAGAAGCCCTCGAGCGACAACGGAACGCGATGATGGACAACTTTGCCCAGATCCTTCAACAGCTACCCAGAAGTGACGCATCGGCTTCCAGCAGCTACTGTGGAAACGCCACACCCTTCAAGGTACAAGTTAATTTGAAATACCCATCTTCGAGGTTCAAATAGACGCAGATGCCGTAGATAAATGGTTAAATCTGCTAGAAGGTTATTTTTCTGTTAATGAATTTTCGAGTCAGGAAAAGATTGTTTTCGCTCTTCTCAAAGCAGCCCCCCACGTCAAGGACTGGTGGGAAACCTACTGCGAGCAGCAGAATGAAAGCACAGGCTCACTATTTTCAGCCACACCCACTTGGAATTCATTTCGAGATGCTATCAAGGAACAATACTACCCTGTCAAAAGCTACAAGGACAAATACATCAAATGGACCACACTGCGGCAAGGACGAGACCAAGATGTGCCAGAGTTCACAAACATATTTCATACCATTCGTACATAATTGGGTATCAAAGATTCTGAACTGCATCTAGTACTCAAATACCGCGGTTCCCTACATAGATACATCCAAGAAGATATGGAGTTCTTGAACATCTCCTCACTCGGCACAACATACCGATACACTATCAAAATCGAGCAAAAGTTCAAACAAAAGAAGCGAGACTTTGGATCTGCAAATCCGAAGCCCAAAGGACAAAGCCAAGGCGGGGTGACCCAGGACAACCCGTCAAAGCCACAAGAAAAGAACAACACCACAAAGCCGAAGAAGGACACAGGAAAGTGGTGTGAGTTCCACAAGAGTCCCACTCATAACACAAGTGAGTGTCGGACCAAGCAGTCATTGGTGGCCGAATGGAAGGCTTCCGAATCAGATGCATGTTCCGACCCTGAGCCAGAACCTGACAAGGGGAATGGCAAAGGGAAGCAGATCATTGATGCAGATCCCAACGCCACTATTGCCACTGCTAAGATCTAGAAGAATGAACCCGAAGAGCCAGAGGAGGGGGAACGTCTTTTCCACTCACAGATGTGGGTGAAGGGTTCGGCGCTGCAATTCATTGTCGATAGTGGTAGCCAAAAGAACATCTTTTCAGCAGAGGTCGTGAAGCGGTTGGGCCTATCGACTACACCACACCCGCAGCCGTACAGTATCGGGTGGCTTCATGAAGGACGAGATCTCAAAGTTTTCCAACAGTGTTGCCTTCCCTACAGCATCAACCCTTCATAGACGAGGTATTGTGTGATGTTACACCTCTGGATATTTGTGATGTACTATTAGGCCAACCATACTTGTGGAGGCGACATGCTGTGTATGAATCAAGGCCTCGTGCTGTCATTATTTCTTTGGGTGATTCATTATACAAGATACCGGAGGTAGCCCCACCTACCACCACCTCTTTGATCACTGCTAAGAAAGGCAGCAAGCTCATCTCCCAGACCAGGAAATTCATTTGTATGGTTCGCTCCCAAAGTAAGGGGAATATGGTTGCTACCTCCATGACCCCCGCAAAAGGTTCCTTCGCGCAGCAGCAACAACAGAGGGATATAGTCATGATAGAACATAGGAACAACTTCTCCTCACCCACAGGGGTACCACACAAGTTTCAAGTGTGCGACAAAGTTTGGTTACATCTGCAGAGAGAACGCCTTACCAGAACCCATCAGAAACTCAGACCACTCCGACATGGTCCTTACACTAGTACCGAGGCTATGGGAAACAATGTTTTGAAGCACAACCTTCCTCCATTCCTTCGCTTGCACCGAGTGTTCAATGTGGACCGTCATTGACCAAGCTTCCCACCATTTTTGGACACATCAGAGATTGCAAAACAACTTATCAGAGAGCCAGCTCAACAGAAGCTTCCTCATCTCAGGGAGGAACTCAACGCAATGGGGACCATTGCTTCCTAAGGGGGGAGGAATGATCCAGGTGGATGTTGGTGGCCACCCACCTATCCCATTTGGACCCCCACAATTGTCTCTTTTAGTGTTTTCAGTTCCTAAATTGCAGCACAATTTACTATTTTTAGCAGTTTTTCGGGACCTGAACTTCCGGAGCCGTTTTGAGGCCCTAAACGACGTTTTTTGGGAAATCTGGGGCAACATGGGTTCGTGGATTAATATTACCTACCCAAAGTGGTAGTGCTCGGATAGATCTTTCTATCGACCTATTGTACGTGTCAAACGAAGATCGTCTGCCAAAGTTACGACCCCCGAAAATTGATGTACCAATTTACCCAAACAGGGCCCACAATTTGGCGTTTCATCTTCTAGGATTAGGTTTCGGGATGTGAAAGGTTTTCCATGGTTTCTCAACAATAAATAGGCCTTCGAGCCTCATTGTAACACAGTTCAGAACAGTTCAGAGGCATATAGCCGCCACATCTCTTCTAAGAGATAAGCTACCATCGCCCTAGCTGGTTTATTTCCATTTCTGGTTGTAAGCATATTTCAATATTTTCCATTAATGAAATGAAGCATTATTTCCGCTGCATCTTTGTGTATATGGTTATCTCTGTATTTTATTGCGTTCTTGTTTAAATCTGGATCAGTGGTATCAGAGCGGTCTGCTTTTTCTCTATTTTTCTTTGCATGTCCCCAACGAGGTCGGGATATAAGGAGTTAGGGCTTGAACTGGTTGAACCTTTGCAAGACCAGCCTCGAAAATCTCGACGGCCTCTCATGGCGGATGAGAAGAAAGACGAGGGGGTAGGAGATCTTATCAAAATCTTGCTCGAAGAAGCCCTCGAGCGACAACGGAATGCGATGATGGACAACTTTGCCTAGATCCTTCAGCGACTACCCAGAAGTGACGCATCGGCTTCCAACAGCTACTCTGGAAACGCCACACCCTTCAAGGTATAAGTTAATTTTGAAATCCCCATCTTCGAGGGTCAAATAGACGCAGATGCCGTAGATAAATGGTTAAATCTGCTAGAAGGTTATTTTCCTATTCATGAATTTTCGAGTCGGGAAAAGATTATTTTCGCTCTTCTCAAAGTAGTCCCCCACGTCAAGGACTGGTGGGAAACCTACTGCGAGCAGAGGGATGAAAGCACAGGCTCACTATTTTCAGCCACACCCACTTGGGATTCTTTTCGAGATGCTATCAAGCAGCAGTACTACCCTGTCAAAAGCTACGAGGACAAATACATTAAATGGACCACACTGCGGCAGGGGCGAGACCAAGATGTGCCAGAGTTCACAAACATCTTTCATACCATTCGTACACAATTGAGTATCAAAGATTCTGAACTGCATCTGGTACTCAAATACCGTGGCTGCCTATAGAGAGACATCCAATAAGAGATGGAGTTCTTGAACATCTTCTAACTCGGCACAACATACCGATACGCTGTCAAAATCGAGCAAAAGTTCAAACAGAAGAAGCGAGACTTTGGATCTGCAAATCCGAAGCCCAAAGGACAAAGCCAAGGCAGGGTGACCCAAGACAACCTCTCGAAGCCGCAAGAAAAGAACAACACCACAAAGCCAAAGAAGGACACAAGAAAGTGGTGTGAGTTCCACAAGAGTCCCACTCATAACACAAGTGAGTGTCGGACCAAGCAGTCGATGGTGGCCGAGTTGAAGGCTTCCGAATCAGATGCATGTTCTGACCCTGAGCCAGAACCTGACAAGGGGAGTTGTAAAGGGAAGCAGATCATTGATGCAAATCCCAACGCCACCGTTGCCACTGCCAAGATCTAGAAGAATAAGCCCGAAGAGCCAGAGGAGGGGGAATGTCTTTTCCACTCACAGATGTGGGTGAAGGGTTCGCCGCTGCAATTCATTGTCGACAGTGGCAGCCAAAAGAACCTCATTTCAGCAAAGTTCGTGAAGTGGTGGGCATAACGACACACCACACCCGCAGTCGTACATATCGGGTGGCCTTCATGAAAGACGAGTCTCAAAGTTGCCAACAATGTTGCCTTCTCTACAGCATCAACCCTCCACAGACGAGTATTTGTCGATGTTACACCCCCGGATGTTGTGAATGTACATTAGGCCAGCCAAAACTGTGGGGCGACATGCTGTGTAAGAATCAGGCTCGCGCTGTCATTATTTCTTTGGGTGATTCATTAAACAGGATACCGGAGGTAGCCACCCTACGCCACCTCTTGATCACTGCTAAGAAAGGCAGCAAGCTCATCTCCCAGACCAGGAAATTCATCTGTATGGTTCGCTCCCAAAGTAAGGGGAAGATCGTTGCTACCTCCATGACCCCCGCAAAAGGTTCCTCCACGCAGTAGCAGCAGCAACAGAGGGATACAATCATGACAGAACACAGGAACAACTTCTCCTCAACCACAGGGGTACAACACAAGTTTCAGGTGTGCGACAAAGTTTGGTTACATCTACAGAGAGAACGCCTTCCAGAACCCATCAGAAACTCAGACCACTCCGACATGGTCCTTACACTAGTACCAAGGCTACGGCAAACAATGCTTTGAAGCACAACATTCCTCCATTCCTTCGCTTGCACCGAGTGTTCAATGTGGATCGTCATCGACCAAGCTTCCCACCATTTTTGGACACATCAAAGATTGCAGAATGGCTCACTAGAGACCCAGCTCAGCAGAAGCTTCCTCATCTCAGGGAGGAACTCAACGCAATGGGGACCATTACTTCCTAAGGGGGGAGGAATGATCCAGGTGGATGTTGGTGGCCATCCACCTATCCCATTTGGACCCCCACAACTGTCTCTTTCAGTCTTTTTAGTTCCTAAATTGTAGCACAATTTACTATTTTTAGCAGTTTTTCGGGTCCTGAACTTCCGGAGCTTTTTTGAGGCCCTAAATGACGTTTTGTGGGAAATTTGGGGCAACATGGGACCATGGAAAAATTTTGCCTACCCAAAGTGGTAGTGTTCGGATAGATCCTTCTAAAGAGCTATTGTACGCGTCAAACGGAGATCGTATGCCAAAGATACGACCCTGGGAAATTGATGTACCAATTTACCCAAACGGGTCCTACAATTTGGCGTTTCATCTTCTAGGGTTAGGTTTCGGGATGTGAAAGTTTTTCCATGGTTTCTCAACAATACATAGGCCTTCGAGCCTCATTGTAACACAGTTCAGAACAGTTCAGAGGCATGTAGCCGCCACATCTCTTCTCAGAGATAAGCTACCATCGCCCTAGCTGGTTTATTTGCATTTCTGGTTGTAAACATATTTCGGTATTTTCCATTAATGAAATGAAGCATTATTTCCGCTGCATCTTTTTGTATATGGTTATCTCTGTATTTTATTGCGTTCCTGTTTAAATCTGGATCAAGTCTACATCTGAGTGCATGGAACCCTGCAGCTGTGTGCGCAGGGTGGGTATAGTCTATAACCAACTAAAGATATCAATAATGAAAGCATTCTACATATTTCTCGTCTTTGTTTCCTATTAATGCATCTTGTCAATTATGTATGAATTTCATTTATAATGCTTATGTGATGCGTGAATGTATGTAATTCCATTAGTTAACTAAACGCAAGTAAGAATATTTGTTTAAGCGGTGCTAACTGTGATTGTTTAATAAGATAAGTAAGATAATTAAGCTAGTTTGGGAATCTGCATAGCACGCTACCCTAGCAGCGTGAAAGTACCTAAACTGTAGGTTACGGTTGCATGAAGGTCAATTGTACCCTCTCGTGGAGGTACAGAAGGGCAGAGTAAAGGTTTAGACATATAGAGCCCTAGAACTCAATGACCTACGTGAAAGCAGAAATAAAAGGAATAAACCAACATCACAACCATATCAGGTTGCAGAAACTTGGTTCCAACATCCCCCCATACTGCTTCGGGCAAGACTTCGGCCCGTGCTTCGCAGGCTGATGCCGAAAGGGCCAGTAGTGTAGGGATTTGTTTAGCTAACTAACGCTGAACCTGGGTCAGGCCCCACCAAGCCAACAACTAGTAACTCAATCCACAACTTATACAGGGCTTCTAAATCATTTGTCCAACTAGGGGTTCCAGGACTAGTAATTCAACCCACCAAGGGCTTCCAGAGCATTTGTCCAAGCAAGGCTTCCATGACTAGTAACTCAAGCCAAACTCTTACAAGGCTTCTAGGACTAGTAACTCAACCCAAGCTATTATAGCGCTTCTAGATCATTTGTCCAACCAGGGCTTCCAAGAACTAATAACTCAACCCAAGCTAAGGAAATATGAGAACCAACCAAAACAAAACATTGAAAATAAACCCACAATCACCATGGCTATCCAAGAAATGGCAAGGCTAGGAAATCCACTGTCTATCTCGACCTTCCTCCACGCCAATGACAGATCACAACCAAAATGCCACATGCATATGTCATGTATGCCAAAACTAGTGAAGGAAACATACATGCAACTCGGTGCCTGCAAGAAAACCTGATGTAGTTTCAGATCCCGATGCCCTCGTGCACTTTCTTGCTCTTCCTTTGCCTTCTTGCTCGAAGAATCAAACTATGCCACACCCTCTAAGAGTGATCCAAGAAAACTCTAAGTCTCCAAGAGTATGAGAGAGAGAATAATGAGAAAGAGCTCCAACACTAAATTGGCCAAGTCTTGCACACTGATCCTTAGAAACCTTTTTATTAATGAAGCCTCTATTTTCTTCATTTTTCTTCCTCACATGCAACCTGTGACCTTTAATGTTCCTTTTCTCCTAATTTCTATTATTTTCATGATTAAAATGCTAATAATTGCCTCATGCCTTTCCAAAGCTGTTGCTAATTTCCTTAGCCATAATAAACCAAATCAACACCCATTAGGACGTTTCCCCCATCATTAAGCTTGGAATCGTGTCCCATCACTATGGCCTTATATATATTTTTACACGAAATTTTCACTATGGATGTTACAGGAATTTCTTTGGATTGCGGCATGTTTAGGTCAATTTTGTGTGTCAAGTCTCTAGTTTTTTGTGTTCCTGTGTCAATGGTCTTTGAAATATGGCTCTCGCGCATGGGTTCATGCGAGGTTAGGCCCATAGGACTGCTCCGAGTTTTGTTGCGCTCCCTACCTGTGTTATGCTGGATTTGTTAAGGTTCTGGTTTCTGGTCAGTTTTGTTTAATTATTGAGGACCCTGATTATTTACGGTTTTGTAATATGGCCAACATGGTTCGTAATCTCTAGCACGGTCTTAGTAGGCACAATGTCATGGTTTGGACTGAACTATGGGAAGTGTCTAGTGTTAGTTCTGTCTCTGTGGTAATGGTTTATTGCATATGATTCTAGCGCATGGTTCTGGGTGGGACCTTATCTAGGGGCAGCTCAAGGCTCTATTGCTCTTTCTTTCTCTGGCATACATGTCTGTTGCTCGAATCGATTATAGATGAGATTCACTTGACCCATTTTGGGGTTTTGTCTGTGGATGTTTCTGTCTGTCAGTGTAGGCCCAATTGTAGACACTGTTGGAGTAATGGTAGGTGCGGGACAATAATCCCTTGTTGGTCAGATGTTGACAACAAGCTTTTGCTCTGGTTCCTTATTTGGTTGGTTTCTTATGCAATTTTGTTGGCAAATGTTGAGGGTTGGAGTGACCCTCGACAATGTCTTGCTCTTGAGCCTATATTTTGTTTTGGTCGTCTTCTAGATATCGAGACAACCAATTATTTGACTTGCAGGTGTAGTAAAATGGTTCGTGCCTCTGGTAAGGAAAGGAATGGCCAGGGAGGTCACGGTCGCGAGAAACAGAGGAAAACATCCCCTTCTCAAGCCAGTCAACCTAGCTCACCTCGAGGGACTCTGCTTGGGTGAAAATCAACATCTACAATTATCCAGGAAGCCGCTCAGGTGTATCATTCGGGCAGTTCGACCCCGGTCAAACAACTCATAGCAAAGTGGGAAGAGGAGATTAAACAAACAAAGGAGAGTTTGGAAATTGATCTAGATGAGTGGAAAATTATGATTCCTGACCCTAGACATACCCGTGGAAGATCCACTAAATACAAGCAAACAATCCACTTATATTGGATGATGAAGAGCCTTCTCGCTAAAGCCTTGGAACAATTCCCACCAAGAATGCATATGTCATCCCATGGGCACTCGGATTATACTAAAGAGTTTCAAAAGATCCAATTTCAACTACAACAACAAAATGGACGTCTCAACGGCATCGAGCAACACATCCCATGTATTCCTCACATGGAGCTGCTAGGCTCCACTATGAAGGACCCTCCTGTTGGTTCAACTGGTGGCGAGTAGTGTGACAATACACCCCTAATTATAGTTTTGTATGAAGAAGTTCCAAAATTTTAAGAATATTATCAGTTATATTTATAGATATCTAGCTAGTAGGAAGAACAAAGACTCTTAAACATATATGGCATGGCTAATAAGAATTTATGGCATGGCTAATAAGAATTTTTTTTGGTTGACTGTTAGGTGCCCAAGAGAAAATTAAAAAAGTTTTCCTAAAAAGTAGAATATTTAGACTGGTGCATAATATCTGGTACGTAGTTCATTTCGACCAACGGCTCTTTAAATATATTTTCGAATTTCGTTCAAACTGAACTTTCTTGCTTTCTGAATCGCCTTGGTTATTAAAAACGCGCTGTGTGATGTAAAACGTGAGGATAAATGTCGGCTAAATATTCTATTATAATTTTATACGGATTTGAACGCTGTAGGTTTGTGGATGTATCGGTTTGTGTAATGTTCGATTAGATTACCCATGTGATAAGAATATTCCAATTTTGTCAGAACATTATAATATTCGCACAACTCGATCATGGCATTCAAATCTCAGTCTGGCACTAACGGCACAATTTTACCATGCCACTCAGACTTAGTGTACCATTATTGATACTAGATAGCCATGTGATAGACACAATTTAGGCGTGTAGTTTTCGGTCAATAGGTTGAGTGGTAGTTTTACCATTATTGATACTAGATAGCCATGTGTTAGGTTGAGTGGTAGTTTTTATCATTATTGATACTAGATAGAAACCATGTGATAGAAACAATTTAGGGTTGTAGTTTTGGGTTAATAGGGTGAGTGGTTAGGATGATGGTGTATTTTTTTTTTTTAAAGATATGATAAAGTTTTAAGAGTAAACAGGATTAAAATCAACACATATGACTGAGTTTAAATTTTGCTAATTAAAATGTTTTTATTTTTACTATATCATAAATAATTGGAAGATAAATCAATTCAAATAAGTTAAAAATTTAGATTCTACTCAATTGTAAGTGGTTAATATATTAAAATATCTTTACTTTTAATATAATTAGTATAAGTTGAAGGTAATATTCTGGAAAAAGTTGCGGATTACAAATATTTCGGAATTGGCTTTAACAAAAATCTACGCTGGAATGGCTGTAGAAAGAAAAGAACTTTCAGGTGTTCGAAAGCATTTTATGCTTTTCAAAATAGGTGTAGAGAGGCAGAGTTATGGGATTGGGAAACCACTCAAACTCTTTTTGGGCTTCTAGTGATTCCGGTGATTCTCTATGGTTGTGAACTATGGGCCAGCAGTACATCCGACATGCAATGGAGAGAAATTGAGTGACATACACTGGAGACAAATTGAAAAAATTCAAAAGCGTTTGATTACAAACAAATTTAAGATTAAAAATGTAGTTCCTTATGATATCTTGTTAAGTGAAACAGAGACTTTTCGTATTGAAGCAATTGCTATGGTGGAGTCATAAGGTATTTACAAAAAAAGAGCAAATGGAAGATGGTAGATGGCCTAAAGTTGTCTATAATGATAGATTGTGCAAGAGCAAAAAAACTTGGATGCAACAAAATAACAAATGGTTTAGTAAATGAGGTATTTGCATGAACGCTTGTCCCATAAACAACAAAGAGATAAAAGCTTTTGTTATGGAAAAGTTCCACAAGAGTACTTGGATAAGGAGCTAGGAAGAAAAAAAAATTACTATATTGAAGTGTTTAATCCCACTCATAGTCATGAACTGCATACATAGAGGCCAATATCTGTTGGAGAGCCAAAATTCTTATTGCTCAGTTAAGGACTAATTCTCATCAACTCCGTTGGGAAAAACAGGGCGTTGGAAAATGCCAAAGGAAGTGTGGGATGAAAGAGTATGCATTTTTTGTTCCTCCGGAAAAGTGGAAACATAAAAACATTTCATTTTAGAATGTGAGGCCTTCAAAGACAACAAAGAAATTTATGCAGATATGTTGGCAACTAGCTCTTGGGATAATCTATTTAGCTAGGGGTTTTTCGAGAAGTTGAGAGCATTTATTTTGAAGCTTCACAGAAAAATGATCAAATACACCAAGCAAATGAAGAAGCAATCTGTCCTATAAACTATCTTTAACCTCATAAAAATTAAAATAATTTTTTTTTTTTTTTTTTTTTTTCATCATATATAATTTAATATATTTAACTTATAAACCATTAAATATATTTTTCATATTGCACTTACAACCCAAATTTTTTAATCCTCATTCTTATTCAAATCACTAAATAACTTTCAATTAATACCCAAATTACTCCCACAAATCACTAAATAACTTTGAACTAATACTCAAATTACTCCAACCAATGGCTCTCGAATCCATCCCTATATCTCTAATGTAAAATGATACGAAGGATTAGATTTACTCTCTTTTCATGTACTCTTATTAAGTCCGCAGTTTTACACAGTTAATTCCGTTTCGCATTAATTTATTTTCCTCGGTACCAGTCAATGTCCATAATCGTTCACGTGGCTGGTTCCGAGAAACAAATCTCCTTTCAGCTTACCTAAGTTACGTCGTATTCAATGTCGTTATCCAAGTGAATATGCCAATAACAAACATGTTAGTGCGCCGTTGTTAGTGCGCCGTTGTGGAGAACCCTCGTTTCGAATTTAATGCCTTACTAATAACGGTTACTAGGGTTCTCGGCCACTGTTATCCTTTCACACTTTCATCCACTTATCCTCCCTGCGCCTCACTGTGCCTCTGTTCATCTGGGTTACAGGGTTTCATAGTCATAATAATATCGGATGCTCGGGTTGTAGTCCCCATTGTTGTCCTCACCTGCTTGCAGGCTTGCTCTGCTTATCCTCACTTCGCCTTTGTTCATCTGGGCAGAGTGGTGTATAAAGATCTTCTTTGTGGAGAGCAGAATGGATTCAGGGTGGTATTTGTTGCTGTTTGTTGTGGTTTTGTGCAGGTGTGCAGAAGCCATTGAATATGCTAAGTACAAGGACCCATCTCAGTCCATCACTGCTCGTGTGGATGACTTGCTGGCTCGGATGACTTTGGAAGAGAAGATCGGACAGATGACACAGATTGAAAGAACAGTGGCCACAGCAGATGTTATGAAAAATTACTACATTGGTAACAGACAACCCATTCATTCATTCATTTCAAGTATTTTCTCTCAAATCTAGAACGTTTTAGCCTGATTGGCATAAAGTTAGATGCAAGGTTAACATGGACTTGGTCTGTTGTTGATGCTGAGATGGTATGGTTGCAATGCAGGGAGTGTACTGAGCGGAGGAGGTAGCGCTCCTGCACCCAAGGCATCTCCGGCCACATGGATGAACATGGTGGATGAGCTCCAGAAGGCTGCCATGTCGACTCGTCTTCAGATCCCTATGATATATGGCATTGATGCTGTGCATGGCCACAACAATGTCTATGGGGCTACTATCTTCCCTCACAATGTAGGGCTTGGAGCTACCAGGCAAGTCTAGTATTAACTTTTCCTTTTTCTCTTGATAGCAATGCTTTAAACTATTGATGTTGGTTCAGTGATCTGCTAGATGGCATAAAAGCCCTTCATCTCTATGCGATAATAGACATTATACCCTCATTAGGTTGAGAATGCGGGTGCTTAATAAGCACTTGTTAGGGTTGATCCCTGAGCTTCCCTGGTTCAAAGTCAAAATCATTTAGGAAGCTTCATTTACAGCTTGTACCGATGTTTTATTGATGCAGGGATCCTGATTTGGCTAGAAGAATAGGAGTTGCTACAGCTCTGGAAGTTCGAGCTACTGGCATTCAATACGCATTTGCCCCATGTATTGCTGTAAGACTCTTGCATTGAGTGTGCTTGATGAACGTTTATTTAAAATGAGAGTAAAGTTTGGATTGCTTAGAGTGTTTTGTTTGGTGTGGACAGGTCTGCAGAGATCCTCGATGGGGGCGCTGCTACGAAAGCTACAGCGAGGATCCAAAAATTGTCAAGACGATGACAGAGATAATCTTTGGCCTCCAGGGACAGCCTCCTGCCAATTCCACGAAAGGGGTGCCCTTCCTAGCTGGACAGTCAGTTGAAAGCCTCGTGTTTTATTCATTTGTCCTTTCCCCATAGAACATGAATTTCTTTGATCTATCAATTATGCCACCATTTGATATTTACACAGTTAGTGATCTATTCATGTGTGTCAGGTCAAATGTTGCAGCCTGTGCTAAACATTTTGTGGGTGATGGCGGAACAACCGAGGGTATCAATGAGAATAATACTGTAATCAGTTATAAAGGATTGGTGCACATCCACATGGCGGCCTATTTTGATGCCATTGCCAAAGGAGTCTCCACCGTTATGGTTTCCTATTCTAGTTGGAATGGCCGGAAGATGCACGCGAACCGTTTTCTTGTTTCTCGTGTTCTTAAGAAGCAACTTGGCTTCAAGGTATTATTGCTGTGTCTTCTTATCATCGGTCTTGGTTTTGTATTTTTACCTTTTCAAAAATTTATATTGTGTAGAAATTTCAATCGGTTAGTTTAAAATGATGCCTTTTTGTATTGGTCACAGGGCTTTGTTATTTCAGATTGGCAAGGTATTGACAGAATAACTAGCCCAGCTGGTGCTAATTACTCTTTGTCAGTTTTTGATGGTGTGAGTGCAGGGATTGACATGGTAGTGTATTTCTTTGCCACACTGGACAGTGTTCCAATTTTCAGTAGCCCAGATTAAATAACGTTCATGCCCACTTGACCTTTTTTAATGGAAATCTGTTTGATAGGTGATGGTTCCCTACAATTTCAAAGACTTCATTAACGATCTGTCTTCGCAAGTGAAGAGTGGTTTGATCCCCATGACTAGAATAAATGATGCAGTTAGAAGAATATTGAGAGTAAAATTCACCATGGGGCTATTTGAGCATCCTCTGAGCAATCCGAGCCTAGCCAACCAACTTGGCAGCAAGGTGAACTCTCAAGCGTATGCCGTTTTTTTTGTTCATTCAAAGATTATTTTGGTGAATGACTAATACCCATGGTCGCAGGGTTTTACCATATCTTCCAAGCGATAGACCACATGTACTGTAGCTTCTGATGTTCTGTAGAATTTTGTTTTTCAATATTTTTTTCCTATTCAAACGTTAACAGAAGCTATTCTGAGGATAGTCTAGATAAGCAATAGTGAATGGAATTTTAATTACATAGTTTTCATATGGACAACGCTATTGGGAGGTTGGAGCTTGCGTTGCAATGCTTTGTTTTTATGCCATAAAACACTACTTTTTTTTTTAAATAACAGGAGCACAGGGAGTTGGCAAGAGAAGCTGTTAGGAAATCTTTGGTATTGTTGAAAAATGGGAAGTCAGCCAACAAGCCTTTCCTCCCTTTGGAGAAGAATGCTTCCAAGGTTCTTGTTGCAGGAACCCATCCTGATAATCTGGGTTATCAGTGTGGTGGATGGACGATGGAATGGCAAGGATTAAGTGGAAACATAACCGTAGGTGAGTTCCATTACATTTATGTTAGGCCACCCATCATTCCACTGTCACATTAACAGTCAGCTATTCGATTGACCTTTTTAATTTTATTTTTTTTGGCTATTCAGGAACAACTATTCTTGAAGCTATCAAACTAGCTGTCAGCCCCTCTACTGAAGTGGTTTATGAGCAAAATCCAGATGCTAACTATGTCAAAGGACAAGGGTTTTCATATGCCATTGTGGTTGTGGGTGAGGCACCATACGCAGAAACGTTTGGAGACAATCTTAATTTGACCATTCCCCTAGGCGGAGGGGACACGATTAAGACGGTCTGTGGCTTCTTGAAATGCCTTGTAATCTTGATATCTGGAAGGCCACTTGTTATTGAACCTTATCTTCCATTGGTGGATGCTTTTGTTGCTGCATGGCTTCCTGGCACTGAGGGCCAAGGTGTGACAGATGTTATTTTTGGAGATTATCGTTTTCAAGGTAAACTGGCAAGAACATGGTTCAAGAGTGTTGATCAGCTGCCTATGAACATAGGGGACCAGCACTATGATCCCCTGTTTCCCTTGGGTTTCGGATTGGTCTGAAGATGGGGACAAGCACTATATCATTTGTTTCCCTTGGGTTTTGGATTGATCTGAATGTCGGGGACTAGCCCTATGATCCCCTGTTTCCCTTGAGTTTTCGATTGACCACAACAGTAGCTGAAAATCCAAGGGAGTAATTTAGGTTCATCTCTTATTTAAAAGAATGAATGCATTTTCTACCAAATTATGCCGGGTTGTGACAGATGTTACAGGGAAGCTGCCAAGAACATGGTTCAAGAGTGTTGATCAACTGCACATGAATGTATGGGACAAGCACATCATGATCCCCTGTTTCCTTTGGGTTTCGACTGACCACCACAGTAGCTGAAAATCAAGAGTAATTTAGGCTTGCCCATTTCTTATTTAAATGAATGAATGAATTTTGTAGCAAATTGTCATCATTAAAGCACCTTGACTCTGTATTTCTTAGAAGGTTCATTTCAAGCAATTAGGAGCAGAAGCAGGGAGTTGATTTTGATAAAAGTTACACAGGTATGTAACGCATATATAAAATGCAGAAGAACCTGAAAAGCTACGTCGTCTATACATCACATTCAGACTCCACCGTCTCTGTCATACATTATAAAAGTGTCAGAATATAGATCCTCGTTAAGTACATGTGAGATACCGTTTTTCTGTATAAAAACCTAGAAATCTAATTTCAGTATTCGGAACATAACCAGATACATCATAATAACATTTACTATATTCTGACATCAGAACATACCCTTAATGAAATACGTGTTTGCATCCCACGAGCATCTTTGAACTTGTTGAATTTTTTTCTTCCGACCTGGCTTAGTGGAGGGATTTCTTGTCTGATCAATACTAGGAGAATATTTTGGCACTATCTTTGCCTCCACCAAACTCCTGATGAAGTGGTGTCTTTGTATAAATATTCTTTGCCAAAATGTGGGATTTCTGATAGTAGCCCAATGGCCAGAGAGTGTCAATACAATTAGCCATTACAACAATATTTCTGGTAGCAGGAAATTGCACCTGGATAAGGAGATAACAACCATTCTGTCCAACCTGAAATAACCCCAAGGATTTTGGATAATTTGGTTGCACTCCAATCATCAATATTAAATTGTGGTTGGAAGTTGCCTGCGGGAAATCCCACAAATCTGTAAGTAGATGTTGCAACTATGTGATTTCAGAAGCTGCACCTGTTGTTGCAACGAGCTTTCCGTGGATGACATCGACGTGATACCATGCTTCTTAAAACAACTGTTGCCCCCAAATGCTAAAAAATCCTTAAGTAATTTCTGTCATCAACACTACCAGCACGATCTGCATCTGAGAAAGTTGCTAGAGCTGAAACAAGTCACTTGAGTAAACTACACCCATAATCAACTGTGCCATGAACATATCTGAGAAGTCACTTTGCTGTGTCGAGATGATCACGTGTCCAAAAGTGCATTAACCTTGAAAGTAACCCAACTGCATATGAATAATGAAACGTTGGGTCTATCGTAACGTGGTAAATCAGAGTGCCCATTATACAGATTCACCTGTTTTTCTCTGATAGTTTACACATCTCCTCCATAGCTGTTTTATCTGCAGGCATGCGCTCTCTGTTCTCCAAACTGGCTTAGTGGAGAGATCCGTAGTCTGGTCAACACTAGGAGAGTATATTGGCACTGCCTTTGCCTCCACCAATCTCCTGATGGAGTGGTGCTTTGTGTACACTGTATTGATGTGATGACAAAGGCAACCTCAGTAGCCTGCAAAAATATCGAAACCACAACAACCTCACGCACAGCAACGGCTGCTGCCTCGACAGGCCTTTTCATTCCCCAGAGTGCACAGTAATTTCCCAGACACGGCAGGGGCACTACAGACCTTAATTCATGCTTTACTTCTCCTTTAATTGCTTACATCCACAGATACGCAGCTACAATAGCTGTACAGGTTCGAATTCAAAACACAAGGTTCAAAGGTTCAGCAAATAAACTCATGTATTCAAACAAATAAGCAAGACAATTAAGTATTCATTCACCATAGGCAAGACTCAAATTCTTGGCTCAACATAAGCACTCTTATTAACTTCAGAAACAAAATCCTCATTGGGCTACTTCTACACTGGCCTCAAAGGGCTGGTCACTATTTACAATCAGTGAATCACAATTGATATCTGCTGGTACTTGTCTCAGCCAAGCACTACATTATTAATTCTGAAAACAAACTCTCTTTTACCTGTGGGTGCTGCTCCAGTTTCTTCTTCTATGCAATCGGTGCTCTGGCATCAGTATGCATTTACAGAAATAAAGGAAGTGGTCTTCTGATAGTTTGAATGCATTCTGATTATCAATCTTGAGGTCGGTAGAAGCTGTCCGTGGAAATCTAAACGTGTTAAAGTACCTGTCCCAACTATTTGATTTCGCAGGCTGAACCTGTTGATGCAATGTACTTTCCCTTCGTGGATGATATCACCATCTTAGAAAGTTGCTAAAGCTGAAATAAGTCGTTCCCTGAACTAGATCTTCTATCAACAACACTACCGGCACAATCCACATCTTTGAAAGTTGCGAAAGCTCAAATAAGTCAATCTAATAAAGCTATGCCCATAATCAACTGTGCTTTATCAACATATCTATCTGAGAAGTCTCTTTGCTGCGTTGCAATGATTACCCTAACTGCACATGAAAACATTTTGTTTTGTTTAGTCGTTATGCGGTAAATTTAACGAAGTTGCTTTTATTGCCTGATATGTTGTTTGCTGTGCGGATTTTTTATTTGTGATATTTAAATTGGTTTTTTACATTTTACGATTCGAAAAATTTTAGATCACTGATTTCAATTAAATTTTTGCCAGATTTATTGGATAAAAATTACTTCTAAAAAAATCACACTAACGACAACCAAACTGCCCATAAAAACCACTAAAGACAACTGAGCTACCCATAAAAAACAGCTGAACATCATAGGGTCACATCATACAGCTTCCCCTCTTTTTCTCTGATAGTTGCCGCCCCTGCTCCCTAGCTGTCATATCTGCAAGCAAACAATATCTTCCACGTGGAGTTTGCACCTATCTCAACGCAATTGAGATGACACCTTCAAGCGTATGAGGGCAATTGACAATGTGTGGTAGTTTACGTTGCCTCTGGTACATCCAATGGCACAACCTTAACAGTCAACAGCCTTTGAGATGGGTGCAAACTTTGTATTGTAAATAGCGTTTGTCATAGCAGTATTTTAACACTTCTAGGTATTTGGTTTTGGAGTTGTCTATAATGCGACTTTTTGGAGATTCCGGTGACGGAATCTGGCGGAAGAAATGAGGCTAAATCTTGATTTTCAGCAGTTAAAATGGTTTTTTAACTGCATATTTGGATTCAGCGCCCTGTAAAACCCCTGGGAGCCATTGATTGTGTAGAAACTAGCTATCAAACTTGGAATTCCAATGAATTGCTGCTGGATTTTGACCGGAAAAATCCGCCGGAAAGCCTTTCAAAAAGTCGCGTTATAGACTACTGCTTTGGTTTTTGGTTTCCATGAGATGAGCTTCAAACTAAACTTTGGTTGGATATCCAATTTCAGAGGGGAGTGGCATTAGCATATTTCTAACCAGTGTAATTTGGTTGGTTTGTATAGGGTTTATTGAAATTTTATGTAATTTGGTTGGTTTGTATAGGGTTTATTGAAATTTTATGAGTAAGAAAGTTAATTGTGAAATTATATTATCTTATACAATAATTTTATAATTCAATTGTAATTTTGGTGACATTATCTTATTGTTTTACAAACAATAATTATCTATAGGTACAAATTAATTAATTGATATAAATTTTAATTTCATTAGTATTTAGATTTAGATTTAAATTAAACTCTATTTAAAAATAAAACATAACATTTTCACATGATTATGATTTGATGATATCTCCACAAATCTTTTATTCTTTAAGTAAAAATAAAATAAAAATAATTATCTTATTGTTTTACATAATTGTCTATACGTTATAAATTAATTAATAGATATAAACTTCAATTTCATTAATATTTAGATTTAAATTTAAATTAAACTTTATTTAGATATTTCTACTATCTTTTATTCCTTAAATAAAAGATAAAAATAAAAATAAACATTCTTTACATGATTATGATGTTAATAAAGGTCCACTTCATGAGATCCTCTTCTTATATTTTATTCTCTAATAATAGAGGACTTGTGTATGTTGCTTTGAAACCACTTCATGAGATCCACATCTTAAATTTTATTTTTTAATAATAGAGGACTTGTAATAATCATCAATAGAATCACATAAAAAAGTATGTTGCTTTGGTTTTAAACACACTTTTTAAATTTAAATTATTTTTATTTTGATAAAAATGTTACTTTTTAATATTTTAATTTTAAATGTTTAGGATTGAGTCTGTGATTTCGCTAGGAAGCCTTCAGTAAGCCTTCCTGTATTTTGAGAAGCAAAGTTTAAATTAATATATGAGAGTGTTCTTAATTCCGCATCTGAGTATTTGTGCATATTATGAGCTGTTGAGGTAGTATCTGTTTAAGTTATTCTCATTTGAGGTTCGCCAGAGGTTCACCAAAGGGCAGAAGGGACACCAGACCGTTAAAAGGCGAGGGAAGCCACGAAGAAGGTCGATAGAGCGTGAAATGCCTGAGTAGGTTCGTGTATGGGTTTGTGTATGGGTTAGTGTAAAAGAGAATAAGTGGCAAAAATAGAGAAGAGACTCAACAAGGCCTAGCAGTTGTGTTGTTGTTGCAAGCTTCGTTGAAGCCTCTACTTAAAATTGGTATCAAAGCCAAGTTGTTGGTTCAGGTTAGTACTCACAGAACTTTTTATAAAAAATGGAAGCTTTTAGAAAGTTTGTTTCTTTCAGAGAATTAGAAGAAAGAGAATCATCTGCTCAAGAAAATCCCCTTAGGAATATGTTCGCATCCGCCTCTAGTTGTGTTTTAAACTTAGCCGAACTAGAGTATGAAGAATCTCAGCCATCAGCTAGATAGCAGCTTCCAAGCATAAATGCTTTTGAAGTCTATTCTGACCTCTCAATTTTCCATTTGAAAGCAGCTACTAGAATATCTATTAAAGAGTCAATAAGTCAGATCCAAGAGAACTCTGATTGTGTACAATCCACTCCTCTCTTAGATCCAAAACAGCTCCAAGCTGAAGCCAAGAGGTTAAAAATTCAGTATCTTCATTTGGGTTGTATAAGAATTGGGATTCATGCTTTGACACACCAGGGTCTAAATACTTTTGTCTTAGCCACTGTGAGCGACTTGATCCACAATAAATACATTGATTTGCTGATAGGAGGTATTGTCGCCCCTCTGTCCAATGGCCCTGTCTACTTTGATTGTTATCCAAACTTTTCTGTTTATGTATATGATGAAACAATCGAAAGTATCCTTCAATTACAAATCGAGACAACTGGATTTGATATGACCAAGAAAAGACATAATATTGCTATCCAAACGAAAGGATGCTTTAGGCATACCAATACACTCTATACGGCGGTACTTCATGCACCTAGTAAGGATTCAAAGGTTAGTCTGGTGGTGTTAATAGATTCAAGGAATCAAAAGATCGAACACCAAACCATCAGATGGGAAGACTTTACTTTCCCAGAACACTGGGTGGTGTCAAATCCCAAACCTCTTGCCATGAAGAAGATAACTTCCGTTGATATCTGTGAAGAACAATCTTATGCTATTCTCTCATTTCCTAGAAGATCAACCATTGATCGAAGAAGAATAAACCAAGCCTGCATAAGACTCATTTGTACAGAAATCCAGATATTGTAGATACAGCTTGTTCAAGTTCTGTTTTAAATTTCTGCAAACATATTTCATTATTTGAGTTTGCCCAAATAGTTAACTTTTCTTCCCTTGAAGTCAAATGTCTAGAATGCAATTTTGTTGTTAATCTCAGTCATCTTGCCGAGTTAGTTATATATGAAAACCATCATCCTAGGACTGGTGAAGCACCATCCTCTACATCAATAAGTCCTTTTCCTAATCCAAAATGCTCAAACATACCATTCCCTCATGAGTCTGAACATGTCTTAATGATGCATGAGATAACTACTTTAGAAAATGAAGATCCAAGGTTAACAGAAATTTTTAGCATGATGAGGCTAGCAAAGCCAAGATATGGACTAGGTTACCTCGAACAAGCAAATGGCCTAATCCCTCAATCAAGGTTTGGTCCAATCCTAGATGACTGTAAAAGCTAGATGTAATGGAGATGCAAAAGTTTTTTACTTTAATGGATGGATGTCCAAAACATAAAATAAGTGCCCAATGGATGAAAGCAATGTTGAATTCAGACTTATTTACCCATCCTGAGGCTGAACATTTTGGCCTAAATCATTCTGTTGAAGAAAAAATCAAATTGTCTCAAGCATGGAAGAAATATATGGATGATACAAATTCTTGGATATCATTTTACTCATGGAATAACAAGAGACAACTAGAGAAAGTCATGATGACTGATGCTGCAACCTCCACTTCATCCCAGCATTTTTGGTCAACCCTAGATGGCAGTAAAGTTGAAACAGTATCCACATTCCCTCCTTATAAGGGCATTATGCTAGGAGAAGGCCAAAGCACTGCAACGGCCACATCCCTGGTCCTAAAAGATGACAACGCCCAAGGGATTGATGGAAGAATACAAAAGGCCAGTGAACAGTTGAATTGGACCAATACAGCTGTAAAAGGTCTTGCGATGGAAACATCAAAATCCTTAGAAGTCAAAGAACAATTTAATATGTCCAAGTTTCCATAAATGATGTAAAGAAATCTTTGAATGATGTATAGTATTCAACCTCACTTGTTAGAAGTTATGTTAGAGAATCTCTCGGTAAAATAGAACAAGTAGAGGAAAAAATGGTAGAACAAATTGGTTCTACAAAAGGGATGATAAATGAACTGGTTAGGAAAGTAGAAAAAATAACACTGTCTAAGATAGACAAGCCAATTCCTGCCTCCTTTTTACATAAAAGGAATGTAAAGATCCAAGACCTTGTCAAACTTGTTGACAGATTTCCCCAGCTATTTCCAAAAGAAGTTGCATCACCTCAGATAGATAAAGCTGAGTCTTTAGAACATATCTCCTTAGCATGTTTATTTAAGGAAGAAGAAAAAGAAGCTGAAGTCCTTCCTATCTATGAGCCCTTAGAAAGTCAATTCACTAGGTATCCTGCTCCAGATCTAAGTGGCAAAGGAAAGCTTCCAGAAGCCCACACATTTTTCCCTGACTCCCACAGAAAGTGGAATATAGACAATCTCGGTGTTGGCCAAATTAGACAGATGATTGATATGATGTTCACTGAGTATAAATTAATGTGTCTCAGAGGGAAAAGTGAAATAGAAGCATGCAAAACTATTATTCAGTGTTTTACTGGAACACTGTTAAGATGGTGGGAAACAGAATCTTCTCTAGCTTTAATACAAAAGATGGAGGATGAGTTGCTTAAAGATGAAGCAGGAGATATCATACACAATCTTAATGGAACTACACAAAATAATATGATTGGAGCTTTGACCTCCATGATTCTAGAACATTGGTGTGGTTCAGAAACTAAGATAGCAGATAAACATGAAGTCATCTTAATGAATCTAAAATGTAATAAGATGTCTCAGTATGAAAATTTTTATAGGGATTGGATGCAGCAAATATATGAGGTAAAATATTCCAAAAATCTTCTTTGGAAGTAGGTATATCTTGTAGCACTCCCCTTCAGATTTGTGGATTATATCCGTCTGCAAGAAGTTTTTCAGTTACCTTTTGAATCTTATACCTGGGGTGAAATTTATTCAATTATTACAAAAGTTTTGGTTGGTTTGTGCACTAGCTCTAAAGTAAATAGATCTCTTGAAAAGCTATCTAGATTTCCAGATAGTAAATCTATTTGTAGCAGATATGGCTTAAGCATAGATGAACCCTTGGTCAAGAGAAGAAAATCCAAGAGAAGAGCTAAGAAAGAAAGAAAACAAACAACCAAATTTCACAAAAGAACAAAGAGAGTCTCTTCCAGGCCTCCGAAGCTTCGCAAAGGCTATTATAGATATGTTCGAAGAACCCACTATTACAAGCCTTCACATATCCACTTGCACAGTTCAAAACAAGAAAAGTGGAACAAGTTAACTTGTTGGCTTTGTGGAAAATTTGGACACACTTCCAATAAGTGCCCAATAGGAGAAGAGTCAAAGAAAAATAGAGGCAAGAAATCACAACCTCTACATATGCAGAAGAAAATAGTTAAGACCGAGACCCGATGCTTTGTATGAAATGCAGGTCCAGAAATCACAAGACAGATCACTACCCAAATATAGTGATCCGAGAACAGGCTCAACAACAACAACTTATTTATTTATCTGATCATTATACTAGCTCTTCTTCTGATAGTGCATCAAATGAAGAATATGAAGAATTAAATCTTCATGTCTAGCCATGTAATTGTTCAGAATCTGATGAATGTAATTGTAATTATTCTACTAATTCTGATTCTGGCTATTTCATTGAATCCTCAGAAGAACCTATGTAGCCTATTCAGCACAAGGAAAAAGTGCTTATGGCACAAATAGAAGAAGAAGAGATGAAGATATTGGCACAAATTCGTGCAATGGAAGATGGAGACATGAAAAATCGTCTGACAGATGCCTTTATGGATCAACTCTGTTCTTCCAAGTGATCTTCAAAAAAACCTCTATTCATAGATGCCTCCTATGAGCGGAACACCAAGTCTTTTCAAAGGCATAAACAACAAGATAAGGTTCGCTCACTCACCTTGGGGGAGATGTAAATATCTTAAACACCAAAGTAATTCCAGCAAAGTACTGGGTGTCTGCAAACAGGAAGGTGATCGACTTGGGTAATAAAACCCTCAAATATGAAGTGCCCAAAGCTTCAATTTGTTTTGAGCAGCATTGTATAAAACTAAATTTTGCAGTTGTTGATATTCCAGTTGATTGCATTTTAGGGAATGTTTTTCTGGCAGCAGTCGAACCACATGGATCAATTAGACTGAAGGGAAATCGAAGAGGATATTTTATCACTGTCCCAACTTCTAGTGGTTTCCCTAAGAGGATTGAGATGCCTTATATCTCAAATCCAAGAATATCCACAATGGTCCAAGCAATGAAAGAATTAGACAAAGCTGAATCCAAACTAATGGACCTCAAGGAATTAAAGTGCACGATCCAAGTTTCAGAACAGTTAAAAAATCCAGTAAACCAGAAGAAGATCGTTGAAATCAAGAAGAAGATTGAAGAAGAATGTTGCGCCGAAGAACCAAATGCTTTCTTCCATAGGAAGCAGTACTCATTTTTGATAAAATGTTATTTTTAATTTTAAATGTTTGTTACTTATGATTATTTATGATTTGTTAATTGATTGGTTTGTAGTTTTTATTGGTTGGTTTGTGTGGAATATAGTTTTTATTGGTTTTAAAGTCTAATTTTTACGAGGAATTGAGGGTGGAAGTCAATTGCAAGGTTACATTGTCTAAAAAAGACTTTTAGATTGAATTAAATATCACACTTATGATGACATCACATTGTTGAACAAATCAAAATTTTCATCCAATATTGTTTTCTTTTTCTTTTTGTGACTAAGTTGAGCCTAAGTAGGGGCCAACACTTCTATTGGAAGGGAGAAGAACGATTAGCCTCTTAGGGTTCAAGAGAAATAAATATAAATCTATTATTGTCCTTGGCTAAAACACACCAATCCGGCCAACAACTTGAGCTTTCACCACTCAACTTTGACTCAATAGAATGGAGAATACCCAAGCCTTTTAATGATTTCAACTACATATAATACTGTGAGCTTAATACCATGAACTACCAATACAAGGTGTCCAAAACCACAACTATTAACCATAATTATTGACACAACCTCAACTCCACCACTGGGTCAAGTTTATCTAACAATCCCCCTTTAAACTTGACTTTGGGTTTTCCTTGGCAAAATCTAGCCAAACGGACCAAGTAAGCTAGCCACCACTCACTTCCAAGCCCTACCAAGTCATCGTCAAGGTATTTGAGAATTTCACATGTTGTCCTAGCTCAACATGCTTTATAATACCATCACATGTGTCCCCATATCACCTAAGTGGACATTCATACTTTACCAGTGATTCACTGGACTACGCATGCCTTATCCGGTCTTATAGTCGTATGCCAATTTGCATGAATTTTTTTGAACTCCATTAATTTTTTTTTTTTTTGTTTTTATTGTTATCCTCAATCTAAGCCAACATTTTCTCATTACAGATTCTTTTCCACACCAAAATTCAAGCATGCTCTTCCTTTGAAAACTTTTATGATATATATATATATATATTATATATATTATATATATATATATATATATATATATATATATTAATTATTACTGCTTTGACTTCACCCTACTTTTCCCATGATATCAAACATTTCAAAGACATCATCTACCAATAGGTATCCATGATATCCCATTGAAGCATTCCGTCAATAACCAGCCTCCATAGTTGCTCTCTTTATGGACCTACACACCATGGTCCCAACTCAAACAAGTTGTTGACACCTAATCTTTGGGATTAGGTAAATTCATGTAAATATTGTAAACATGAAAATAAAGAGAATTGGAAGACGAAGAGACTTTGGGAGATGAAACCCAATAGTCTCCCTCTCCATGTATATATCCATGTTCCATCTTAATGCAAAAATAATTCAATTCATGGAGTTACCTTGTGGCTTGACATGGTATCAGAGCCAAACCCTATTTTTATTTTTTTGCTCCTTGTAATCCCTCTCTCCCATGACAGGTAATTAGTCTCTGATTCTCGGGATGTGCACTAATTGCTTTGTCAATTCTCTGTCTCAAACCTTCACATTTAATTTCTTCGTATTTCCTTGCTCGCCCTCCCTCTTCAGATTTTCTTGTCATTTTTTTCATACTTGAAATTTTCGTGGGATGTCATTCTTCTCACGAATATTTTGTCCTCACTGTTATCTTGGCAAGCAAATCTGTGAAGTTCCTTTTACTTCCTTGTACTTGGCCCCAGTATCCCTCTGCTACACCCTCTCCTCGTGACAAATTTCATTCTCAGACTGGATTATAAGTTTGATGTTGCATTGTTTGGTACGTTGATAGCACAATGGGAATGTTGTTGAGTGGTGGTTTGTAGACTATGTCGAGGAGAGGAGAATGATAGGGTGTTGTTGCTAAGGAAGATATGCGTAACCATGGTGCCTCCGTGCAACGTAACTGTGGTGCCTACACACAGGACCGAACTACGAACCGTGGTACAATGTAATCATGGTGCCTCAACCATTGGGAAGCCAAGCGAAGTGAAGGCAACATTGTAGGTCTTGGTATCATAGCCAACCCCTATTTTTATTTTTTTTCTCCTTATAACTCCTCTCTCCTGTGACAGGTAACTAGTCTTTGATTCCTGGGATGTGCACTGATTGCTCTATCGATTCTCTGTCTGAAACCTTCACATTTGATTTCTTCGTATTTCCTTGCTCGCTCTCCCTCTTCGAATTTTCTTGTCATTTTTTTCATACCTGAAATTTTCGTGGGATGTCATTCTTCTTACGAATATTTTGTCCTCACCGTTATCTTGGCAGGCAAATTTGTGAAGTTCCCTTTACTTCCTTGTACTTGGCCCCAGTATCCCTCTAATACACCCTCCCCCTGACAAATTTCATTCGCAGCTGGATTATAAGTTTGATGCTGCATCATTTGGTACGTTGATAGCACAATGGGAATGTTGTTGAGTGGTGGTTTGTAGACTGTGCTGAGGAGAGGAGAATGATAAGGCATTGTTGTTGAGGAAGACATGTGTAACCACGGTGCCTCCACGCAGTGTAATCGTGGTGCCTCCACACAGGACTGAACTATGGACCGTGGTGCAACGTAACCGTGGTGCCTCCACACAGGACCGAACTATGGACCGTGGTGCAACGTAATCGTGGTGCCTCAACCATTGGGAAGACAAACGAAGTGAAGGGAGCATTGTAGGTCTTGGCGTTGCAGTATATAATATCGTGCTTCCTGGAGCCCATGCGTTGATATATCCCCTGTTGCGTGGTGTGCTAGTGATTGAAGGTACACCGATGATTGAAGTGTTGAATGCTGCATTAAAAAAGGTTATTACATTATAAAAGTTGATTGGTGATAGCCCAGATGAATATTGATGGACCTGTAACCATGGTACATTTTCCTTTGTGTGTTAAAGCTTTTTGAGGGCCCCAAGTTTTGATACGTAAAGAATTAATTTGGGATGATGTGAATTGATTTTTTTTTATGCTATGAAAGATGTATGTTACATGGTGGTTCATGATATGTATGTGTGGAGATTAGTGCATATATAATGATTGAGTTTTTAAAGAAGGTGCATTCATAGATTATAATTCATATGAATTATGTGAGAGGTTTTGAATGCATAGTATGTGAATGGTATTACATACATAATATAGTGAAGAGTAAAGTATATGTATGGAGGTATATTGATGATATTTTGAAGACATATTTTGGGCCCAATTCAGAATTATATAATGCATTTATTCATTTCCATAGTGGGAGTAGTTCTCACTAGCAAAGAGAACTATCCTGAGTGGTCTCAAAAAATAAAACACACTCTCATTTTCAATGAGCTGTGGAAAGGGATTTGTGAAGGAGAAGGAGACAATAAACCTGAAAAGCCCACTTCAAACAAGGAGCTTGCCATTTGGGAAAACAAGAACAAAAAGGCCTATTCCTTGATTGCAACATCAGTAAATAAAGAGGTGAGTCGACGTATTTCACCATTTTCAAATGCTTTTGAAGCTTTAAAGAAGTTGAAGGAATTGTATAACTCATACTCTGAACTTGAAGTTGTTCAATTGATGATTAAGTTATTCAACCTTGAGTTGAAAAATGATGACCCTCTTGCATTAACATCAGAAGTAAGATCCATTATGCATGACATAAAAGCCACTGGTGTTGACATAGATATTCCTCTCATAGCTTATGTCAAGGCACTATATCCCTTCTATTCACATTATCTTGAGTCATTGCAAGCAAGTTGCAACCTTAAGGAGATCACCTTTGAATCCCTTGAGAAGAAATTTGCTAAAAGAGAGAAGGCTTTTGGGAAGAAGACAACTCAGTATTATCAAAAAGTTGTGTGCTTTGCATAAAATGAGAAGAATCATGCACAAGATTCTTCTAGAGGAAGAGGTGGCTGAAGAGGAAGAGGAAGGAGGAATTTTAGAGGTAGGGGGGGTAGACAATTCCAAGGAGAAAATTCTAATCTTCATTGCATACGATGCAATAGAGATGGACATGATGCTTCTACATGTTAGTGGCCTTGGGAAAAAATTGAGCAGGAAAGAAATGAAGGAAAAGGTAAAACACCTGACAAAGGGAAAGGAAAAGCACCCGAATCCGCTCATTATTTTGTGGCACATTGCAATATTGGAGTAACTGAAGATTTATTCAATGCTTCACTTGTTTCATGGAAAGATGCATGGTTTCTTGATTCAAGGGAAACTTCCCACATGAATTTCTGGAGAGATTTCTTTGAATAATTCACTGATAATGTTGATGGAGAAGTATAATTTGCAGACAAGTCAAAACTCAAGACATCGGGGATTGGCACCGTCAGGCTCAATCTACCTCGTCTTTCAGACTTTCTTCTACATGATGTTTTATACCTCCCAAAGCTGAGGAGAAACTCACTTCCTTTGGTCCACATCCGCCAGCAAGGACACTCCATTCACTTATTTGATGGCAAGGTTGAGGTCAGAAAATCATCTAATCACTCACTTGTTATGATGAGGATAGAAGAAGAAAGACTTTTGAAGTTGCAAGGAACCTCCACTCATGCACATAACTTCTCATACAGTTCTCACTATGATGAAGGCACATTTCCATCAAGTCTTTTATGATATGTTAGATTTGGACACTTGAACTATGACAACCTCCGTTTGTTGAAGAAAAATTGCGTTACTAGTTTTCCTACTATTCCTAAGAAACTTAAGCAATGTGATGCTTGTATCTTAGGAAAGCACAACAAACAATCTTTTCATGATTTTCATTCCAGAGCACATAGAAAAGTTGAACTCATTCATTCTGATTTATGTGGCACAATGATTGTTCCTTATGCAAATGGTAATAAATACATTATGACATTTACTGATGACTACACCAGAATGTGTTGGGTTTATTTATTGAGGAACAAATCTGAAGCTTTTGAAACATTCAACAACTTTCATGCATGGATTGAAAATGACGCACAATATCATATTGGATCTATTCATACTGATAATGGAAAAGAATATACATCAAATGAATTTGAAAACTATCTTCGCCAACATGGGATCAAACATCAAACAATCAGGTCTTATAATCCCCAACAGAACGGAGTAACTGAAAGAATGAACAAGACAATCTTAAATATGGCATGTTCCATGATGTTTTTCAAGAATGTTAAACTGAATGTTAAAGTACCGTGTATATAAAGAATATGTGTCCATCTTATGCTATCAAAAACAAGACTCCCTATAAAATGTGGTATGGACACATTCCTTTGGTGAGGCATCTCGGGATTTTTGGTCCCACCTACTATGCCTTGATACCTAAGGAATAGAGAAACAAACTTGGTGCAAGGAGTCACAAATGTATCTTTTTGGAGTACTCAAATACCTCCAAAGCATACAGTCTCTATGATGAACTTAATAAGAAGTTTATAATATCCAGAGATGTGATCTTTATTGAATCTTCCAAGACTGACAATGTTGTTGAGCGGCGACTTGATCGCTTGGATAGATTCAGACATGCTAAGTCTTTTCAATAATTTGATAATGAAATTCTACATATTGAAGGGGGGATTCCTATACTGGATCAATCTGTGGCATCTTCTTTTGAAGCACTCTCTCACCCACATCAAGCTCCAACCACTGGTGACACCTTGAGTGATGTGATTGACAAAATTGGGAGACTAAATCTTGATTCATCCCCATCCCAGTCAACTGAGCAACTTGAGCCATCTCATAAAGGTCCTCCAAAATAGGTGATAAAGACACTTGGAAGTGTTCATCCCAATGAGGTTGGAAAGATATGAACAAGAAGCTCAACTAGACAGAATGGAGGTGATGTAGACGATTCTGATTCACCTATTGATATGGATGTTTCGTATGATTGTGAATTGAATTTGTCTATAGATTTTGAACCAAATTCCTTCAAAGACGTTGATTCTCATGATGAATGGAAAGAAGCGATGCACAAAGAATATGATGCTTTGATAAAGAATGACATTTGGAAGCTGGTTGATCCTCCATTATGAACCAAACCAATAGGCTGCAAGTGGGTCTTCAAGAACAAGTAAAAATCAGATGGCTCACTTAACAGGCACACAGACATGCTTGTGGAAAAATGTTTTGCACATAAGGAAGGGGTTGACTATGAGGGGACTTTGGGCCCCACATCAAAATGAGCTACCAGCTGGAAAATCTTTTTCTTGGCAACACAGATCGGTTGGAAAGTGCATCAACTGGATGTAAAATCGACTTTCTTGAATGGAGATCTAAAAGAGAATGTTTTTGTGTCCCAACTAGAAGGATTTGTTGTGAAGGGTTAGGAACGAAAATATGAAAGCTTGTAAAATCCTTGTATGGCCTCAAGCAAGCACCATGAGATTGGTACGAGAAGTTAACTAAGCATCTTCTGAAACTCAAATTCAAACATTATGATCTTGATAATGCAACTTTGTTTGTCAAGAAAATTGGAAAAACAATTGTATGGCTTGTGGTGTATGTAGATGATCTTCTGATGACAGGGAACAATGAGAGCTACATTGCATCAATAAAGAAGGAATTGAGGAAATGTTTTGAAATGACAAATTTGGGCTATGTTCACTACTATCTTGATATTGAAGTAACTCAACATCTGAAGTTTATATTCCTCTCTCAGAAGAAGTACATTGGAGATCTGTTGAACAAGTTTGGCATGGTTGAATGCAATCCTTTGATTAGTCCAATGGCATAAAACTTAAAGCTCACATCCACTAAAGGAAAAGAATTCGAGGATGCAACGAAGTATAGACAACTCATAGGAAGTCTCAACTAACTGACTACTGCTAGACCAAACATTTTATTTGTTGTTGGAATCCTATCCAGGTTTATGCAAAAGCCTTGTGAGGGTCATTGGTCTGCTGCAAAAAGAGTTCTAAAGTATTTGAAGGGAACTTAAAACTTTGGACTTAAGTATACACAAGTGGGTCACTTTAGCTTTATTGGATATTTTGATTCAAACTTCGATGGAGATAAAGAAACTAAGGTATCTACTTTAGGTCATGTTACGAGTCTTGGATCAGGAGCAGTCTCCTGAAGGTGATGCAAACAATGAGTTCTATTGGATTCCACAACTGAGTCAAAATATGTGGCAGCAATTGAAGCAACAAAGGAAATTGTGTGGCTCAGGAAAATTCTAGAAGATTTGCAGGAGAAACAAGTGAATTCAACTCCTCTTTTGATTGACAACACTTCTTCAATAAAGTTGGCTAAGAACCCAAAGTTCCATGATCGAATAAAGAACATCAATGCAAAATACCATCTGATCTGACATCATGTTGAGGCCAAAGCAATCCACCTACACCATTGTTCCAGAAATGAGCAGATTGCAAACATCTTCACCAAAGCGTTTGGAAGATAAAAGTTTGAAAGATTCCAAATGATGCTTGGAATCACAAACATTCCTTCAGATTAAGGTGGGGAATGTTGTCACCTAATCTTTGGGATTAGGTAAATCCATGTAAATATTGTAAATAAGAAAATAAAGAGAATTAGAAGATGAAACCCAATAGGCTCCCTCTCCATATATATATCCATGTTCCATCTTAATGCAAAAATAATCCAATTCATGGAGTTACCTCCTGGCCTGACACAAGTACACATACTTTTCATTTTTATTAAAATTTACAAACTCTCATACAGAGCAAATCTTTTTAATTGTTTTTACTCTTATCAACCCATCAATTTTTTTTTTAAAAGCTCAAACCAAAAAAAAAATTCCTTCTTCTTTTTGAAAACCTTACTTCAATTTTCTCAGTAACAGATTAATTTTCACCAAAATTTTTCTTCAAAAAGAAAAACCCTAGAAACAAAATTCAAATTCTGAACAATTGTATCTAAAAAAAATGTATCCGGTGACATAATTGCTTTTATAGGTCTCTAGGACTCTTTGTCCACTCTTCTTTACAGTTGGTCCTTATCTCTGTGTGGGCTTGACTGGTCTTTTCTAACTAAACAAGGCGGTGGGCATAAATCTTCCTCCTAGTCAAGGCTTTGGTTTACATTGGGTTCAGACTCTGTGGTGACAACTACTTCACTCAACAAGAAATCCCTGATTGACTGATTGATTGCTTATGGCGGCTCCCAAAACGGTGGATTTGCTTACCCGTGCGGGCTCCAGAAAATTTCTAACGACCCCTGCCAAACTTCAACGAGTGACAACTCTACTTACTATCTCTAGGCTTCAGAAACTTCTAATGAAAGCGTTGGCTACAGTCTTTTTTGTAATGACGATTGTTATGTGGGCTTAAGACAAGGTCGGCTCCTCGTTGTGACTTTCTCAAGGACAACAGGGTCAGTATCTCCTTTGGCTATGACAGGTCAGTTTCTTTGCTCCTTTTATGGTGACTGCCTATTGTAACCTTTGGCAGACTTAAAGACTTCTCGTGGAAACACCTGCACAACCTTCAAAACATCAATGATAAGCCCTACAAATTTGTACAACCTATCATACTGGCCAAAATCCATCCACACACTCATCTGACATAAGACATCCTAACAAACAAGACTTGATAGTCTCCAATCATTGTTAATTAGGTGTAGCAACTCCATAAACTTCCAAGGCATCCACACACAAACCAAGTACCATCTCGTGCAACCAATGACCAAGCCAAGAACCTATTCCAATCAAACATGTGCATGCACAAACATTTTCAACACCTGCTGTCAACAAATCATGCTATTAGATTGACATCAATGCTAACCAACAACACACCAATGCTACCAAATTGACATCAATTCCAATCAACAACTGAGCCATAATGGCAACACTAACCCCAAAATATATCTAAAATCAATACATGGGCACGCAAGCCACATATTATAATTCTAGCTCACCATCAAAATTGTTTAAAAATATTCCTAGCTCACCAACCTAATATAGAGAGGACACATATTTACATGGTCAAAGTAGGCAGGGGTATTATAATGGCCATCAAATACCCCAAATAAACTATCAACTCCAAAAGTATCAGTTACATATAAGTCCTTCATTGAATTTCTCGTGAACTTGCATATCAAAACTGAACTTGCTATTCTCACTTAGGCATCCATCATTGACAGGGCGTTGTTGAATTTTGTCTTTCCCTCGAAAAAGTAGAAGAATAAATAATTTATATATCTCATTATCCTTCACTTGAATTATTTTCTTATTGTATCTCTTAATCCATTCCAATCTTGGTCTACTTCCTATATTGTCATGAATACTAAATTCTTATAGACCGAATTTGTTTCTCACATACTTTTTTTTCAGGCCTGAAAAAAATCTTGAGAATAACCAAAATTAGCTACCAATAAATGGTTATTATTATTTTCCACCTTAAGAAAGTCTGGGTCTATTTGTTAGTCAACATTAGTTATAGATAGCTTTGTGTTACTAATAAAGAATGATCCCAAAAAATGTCTCCGTTGTGTAGATGTTTTCTGTTAGAAACTAAATAAGGTTTCTTGCCAACAATTTTAAATAAGTTTAGGCAATTAACCACACTTTTACTCCTGAAGTAGCCATATAACAAATTAAATATAGAAATGGATAAGGTGTTCAATTATCCTCGAGCATTTATTCAAGCACTATTATGCCCATATTAGGCCTGCCTGCATGATAGGCGATCTTTATAAAGTTATTGTATACACCAGTACATGGAGGGTGTTGATTTTTGGTAGATATGGTCGGTATTCAAATCAGAAATTAAATTTATTACTTACAAGTTCATGTAGGCTCCAAATTGTCAAGTATACAACACGAGTTGAATGGGTTTGACCCTTAGTTAAAACCCACATGATTTGACTACTATAAGTAGACCATTTGACCTCCACTATTTGGCATCAAATCAATTTGGATCATCAAGTCAAGAAGTATTTTGTTCACATGTGTGACCAAGTCTATATTTGCTATGTTTGACCACATCTTTGACTACTTTGTTTGACTGAAATTCTGAAGGGTTGATCGAACTTATTTCTAGTTGAATTGATCACAAAATTGACCAAATTTCTGAGGCACAAAGTTGATTGAATTTTTGGGTTTGATAACAGTCTATTTGTGGAAGTTTGACCAAACTTTCTAAGGTAGAGTTGAATGTAGTTGACCGAGACTTTTTGAGGTAGTTGAAAACAATATTAACTGAGGTTTGACCAAACCTTCTGAGGCAGAGTTGACTATGATTGACCAAGACTTTTTGAGTCATTTTGACCGCAGCCTTGACTGGGTAGATTGACAAAATCTAGGTAGAGTTGACCAAAAGTATTATGGGTGGAGTTGACCAAATTCTGGGCAAAATTTTGGACATGTTTTTAAGTTGTTTGAACATGTTTTAATTTGTTGATTTCTATGGTTAGTTTGACAAATTTTGACTGGAAAAATTAGATTATGTATTTTTTGGATTGAACAATATTTCTCCTAGAAAAAAATCTTGGGTTTTCTACCAATGTTGGCTTTCCCAAGTGAAAATTCTCTGGTGTCTATTCTCTTATTATTCTACTATGATCTCTACTATTCTATTGCATTTATAGTTGATTTTTCTTTAAGTGTAATTGCTTAATGATAATTTGGAGTTTGCAAATATCATTAGAAGTAATTATCAATAGCAGAAAATTGTGCTTGTTTATTTATCACTAGAAAGTCAATAAAGGGAAGCCAGACATATGCACATCTAATAATTGAAGATCCTAATAAATTTGGCCTATCTCACATAGAACAGAAAATATCATTTTGATAGATCAGTGAATAGGCACATGCCCACTCTCTTATATTTCAAGAGGAAATTTTAAGCCATATCTCCCCTTTTTCTTCTTCATAGCTTTTATCATTCATGGAGTCCCTAAGAGAAATTTGACCTATTAAATTTTCTATTTCGACCATACTAGTAACGTTAGAGCTCATTGACAACAAGTTAACCTTGACATTGACATTGGAATCTCTCAATTTGTAATAAATATTTTTCATTACAGTGCAGGGGATTAGTATGTATTAAAATAGAACATCATAGTACATAGTCCAAACTTCCTTTTCCTAATTTGCCTCAAATAATTCAACCTTGCATATATTGAAGAAGTTTTCATAAATAATTTAAACTTGTGCCTTGAGCATTCAAATCCTTTTTTGGCTCTACTTTTTTTCTTCTCCACACCTTGGTGTATTTTTCTTTATGGCTAGTAGAAATATCTTCTTCCTTGATTTGTTTGGGATCCCATCTCATGTTGCTTCTACATTCACATGATATATACCCAAAATTATGGCATTTGTACCATTCTATATTTTACTTGAATAAGGGAGAGAATGAATTATGATTTATGCTACCATAACCATTAGGATCTCTGATTTGATTGCCTTCAATTTTGTTTCTATAGGTCTAATAAGTGCCTCTAGAATAATCCATGTCAGAGGCTAGACAATCTCTTGCTTTATCCAAAGTTTGTACGTGAAAAACAATGATCAAGAAATATAGTTTTATACATAGATGAGAAGGATCGTCTCAATGAAGTAGTTCTTCTTTAGAGAATACTCACTTATTTGTTGATCCTTGTCTCTGATTACACTGCTACTTGTGTTGTGTATGGATCCCTTGAGAGAATCAACATAGCTTCTTGATGTAGTAGTTCTTCCAAAGTCATTCTAATTTCTTCCCTTGCTTCTAATGTGGTTGGGGGATATGAAGAATAAGTTAGCATGACATTCAATCTTTTCTTCAATTTTATTTTTTGGTGACTTAAGGCTTAGCATGGTAATTTCTTCCAACTTTGATAATTTAAATGTTTGGCATGCTTGATTGAGTGTTCTTTGTTTATTATTTTATCCTTCTTTGTTGAGGCTTTAAACCCTTGTCTTAGGGAACCTTTCCCGTGAATAGTATATGCTTGGGCTCTTGGAGAAAATGATTCTTAGTGAGAGGGAGAGATGATGAGACACCATTGTGAATGGACATTCTCCGTGTGTCCGCAAGACCTTAGTTGGAGAATGGTTTGATATTATCTTTGTGTCATTATGACCTTGGTTTGAGAATGGTTTGAAAAATTATATAACATCATGGATTAATATTCTTCATATGTCTTTATGACCTTTGTTGAAGAATGGTCCAATGGACTAACATTCTTCCTATGTCCCTTTGACCTTGGTTGGAGAATGATCTGGTAGAAGACATTCTCCATGTGTCATTTTGACCTTGGTTTGAAGAATTGTCTATAAGAGGATATTCTCCTTGTGTTAGTTTGGCCTTGGTTGGAGAATAGTCATAGAGGATGTTGAGATGAGCATGAGCCTCCCAGCATCATGCTTATATCTCTTTCTAGAGTGAGGCTTGTTTACCATTGATGGGGCCTCTGGTTTTTCACCTAGACTATGTCTATAGTTGTTTGATGATGAACCACGATTATGTATGGTTGATGTTGGTGATTATTATATTGATAATGATGATTATATTAATCTTGAACTTTCCTTAGATCTATCAACTTGAGAGCATATGCCAGTCATTATGAATACCTCCCTAGCTAAGAGGGAGTGTTGAATTTTACAGCTATGGTCATTATTCATATTAATATATTTATCATTGATACTTATGTAAAGCATGTTATTTATGCTCAAAATAAAATTTTATATATTTTTCAAATGAAAAATGGAAGGTATGTTCTTCATGACCTTGTCAAAAGGAAAAAAATGATTTTTTGAATTTTAGTTTTTGGCTCCACAAGATGTCCAAGTCGGCCCTCAAGACATCAAGTTAACCCAACCCTTCATGGCACCCATTTGGCCTATTGATCACTATATATATAAGGTATTTGAAATTCACAAGAACCATTGATTTGATCATCAAGTCTTCTAGCCATATGAAGGATAAAAATGAGTGGAACAAAGAGAAAATAAAAGTCATTAAAGTATAGGATGAATCAAAGTGAAGGGTCAAAGGTATGAAGTTGCTCTTTATGCTAAAGGACCGAAGTTCCTATGGTGAATAATCTGTTAATGGGGTTGTTCTATGACCATTATATGTGCTAATGAGACCAATATTATATGGTTATACTCTATGAAAGGAGGCTAAAAATTTGTGATATCTCTCTATTATCAAGATTAGACTCGTATGGAAGGAAGGCCAAATGTTTCAGACCTCTGTATAGTCCCTTGAACGAGTTGACTAAGGTAGATTGAGGAGGGCCTGACTTGGAATATTGATGGGCGTCTTTTCTAGTCAGTTTGTCTTGAGTTTGATGTCTCTTATTGAATTTATTCTCTAAGTAAACAAGTTTTGGTTTTTTCCCTGATGTGGGTTTTCTCAGGGTAAATATATGTGTTAGTGTATGGTTGTCTCTTTGTGATCCTTATGGATTTTTTTTTTTACTGTTGAGATCCTCTGTGTAATTGCTTGATGATTGAAAGATCACAAGAAAATAATTAAACTAATGGATATATTAAGAAGTAATTATTAGTTTAGAGAATTACCTAAAAATCTACAGCTCCGACCTTATATGTCGAGTTGAATTTCCATAGCCAATCCCTTTACCAAATCCATTTCCACACAAATCCTAACACTTATGAAAATATTAGTCTTAGGATTTTCATGAGTAATATATTGTGCCAACTTGTATCCAATAGCTTTGAAAATACCATCACCCAAAAAATAATGGGTAGATGTAGTAGTCTAGTCCAAACATTCACAGATGAAATTTGCATGTTAGGGTTAAATTCTAGAGACTAGTGGAAAATAAGCATTCCCATGGAGTCCATGAACTAGAGTCTAGATATGAAGATTAAATCCATGTCCTCTTTGCTTAAAAAAATAAAAATAAAAAATCCTTTTCCATAGTACAACATAACAATTGGTTCACGATCTCCCAAATTTTCAGAAATCCAATCAAATACTAAGTTAGCACTAGGCCAAAGGCCTGTAAAATTTCCAAACAAACCAATTTCTTAAAGAATAATGACAGCCTTTTTTCCACATAGGTTTACAAGTCAATATCAAGTATGGCTTCTTCCATTTATGTAATTCTACATTTCTTAGGATAAATTTGACTATTTGAAGAAGAACCATGAGGCGAAGAAGCATTAGCTTTCTAAATGAGATTGCGAGGACCACCCATTAAGATTCCAACAAAATAATAAAAGAAGTTACACCAAACAATCCTTGTGTGAGCATAGATATCCCTACAACTGATCGCTTCCTAGAATACAAGCAACCAACAATACATTGCAAAATAAATGGCTAGAATAGATACGCGGGAATGGGATGAGGAGATTAGCTCATTAGAAGATCAAATTGATTTTATTTAACTCCTAAGTCTCTAGATATATTAACATCCCACCTTAAGAACATCCCGGGATATGATTAAAGTATATACAAAGATGATACAAAAGAAGAAGGAAGGAGGCATTTGAGCCTATATCGCCTTAATGATAGCTTTATAAACTCCTAACATAGACCAAAGTTTAGAAAACGTCATTTCTATAAGAGACTTTGTGAAAATGTTTGCAACTTGATCATATATCAAGAAAAAGAGCATATTGAATGACATAATCATGAATGAGATTTATGATGAATTTCTTTTGTGACTCAATGTGTTTGATGCATTTATTTTTAACTAATTCTTTGGTGAGATTGATGACACTTCAATTGCTGCACTAAAGGGTGCTTAGATGCTACTGTTGGAATCCAAACTTTAAAAGGATTTGTCAAAGTGACAAGGATTCTTGAATTGAATTAATTGCTGCTTGGCACTTTTCTTTTTTTGAAAAAATAGAAATAAAATGTTTGCTTCTCACAAGATTGAGTGAGAAGTCCATAATCAAGCCTGAAGGAATAACCAATAGTATAATTCTTATCTTCAACTTCACTAGTCCAATTGTAATTAGTGAAAAAAATAAGAGTCACCTTTGAATTATAGTGTATCTAAAACTAAACTCTACTTGAATATATTGAAATATCCCTTTTGTTGCTTTCCGGTGACTTTCATGAAGTGTTTATAGATAATGGGAAACAATTGCCGGCCCTCCGAATTATATACAAACTAAGGCCCGTCTAATCTTTCATAGGCACATTAAACCTTTATTTCTGCACTTAATAATGCATTTTTCAACATTAATATGTTCTTAGGAAGGTTTAGAGATGATTTTCTTATTATGTGCCTAATATTATTTATTTTGCAAAATATTGTGAGAATATTGGGCAGATTGTGAAAATATGCAGAATGAGAAAATTAAGGGACCTTCTCCTTGCTACAAGGTGGACCAATATTAGATAATAAATAAATAAAATATTATGGAATTATAGACAGATCTGAAGATCCACTAACTGAGAAAATCTTGTTAATTTGACAACTGAGGGTTAAATTACCTCCTTTGGATAACCTTCCTCACCAAGAAATACCCCTCATATCCCTTGGGAATAATTTAATTTGGTTATGTAAAAAAGTATTTTTAATATGGAAATCCACATGTGCACTGTTGTACCTTAAGAAACCAATTTGCTAGCTGTGGGGAAATTGTGCTTAAGACATTAATAAATATTATTTACTGTCACTTATTGTTTGTTGTGTTCGCAAATGAAGGACCTGGAAAACTTAGTCTTTAACTCTTAATACATTTATGACCAGAACATCTTAGAATGCCATTTGTTGCTAGATATAAATGATGAATGAAGAAAGTTTGAAGGAGAAGTTAAAGATAATATGTTGATCTTTCATAGAAACTACTATCTATAACTTAGAGGAACTATGATAATGAGAACTAAATCATAGACAATATGCTGGTCTTTCACATAAACTATTATCTATAACTTAGAAAGGAAATGAGAACTTCAAGTATAAGAGGGCTCTTTTAAGGAATTTTAACTCTATCTACATAAGAAAATAAAGGCCTGCAACTTCATTACTATACTTGAAAAGATGAAAACATAGATTGACACATGACAAAGAAGTTTACAAAATTATATGCAACAACTCATGGAAAATTCTGATTCTTTCATTAATCAATGATGATATCAGGAATACAGTGGCCTAGTCTCTGGGTTCTCCAAAATTCCAACCCTTTCTTAGTAAACTTTCCTCCTTTTATACATTGTGGAACAGTTGTTGATTTCTGAAACTGCCCAAACTATCTAACTGCTTTTCTAACTATATGAAGTAAAAACTATTATATAATTTTACAGAGGGTATAGACACCTCCAAGAACATGAAATAACAAGAACATAACTGGATTCAGAAGGGGATGATAACTACTGGCTTGCTATGTTGATCCATTGCTAAATTCCTCTATAAATGCCCTAATGATGCTTAATTCATTTTAGTTGTAATGAAACATGTTTAGTTTGTACAATCCTTGGCTTACGTGGGCATTATGATTGGCCAAAATGCAAATAAACATACCGGATTATCCTCCTCTTTAGCTTCGGCTCTAACCTTGATTATCCACTCTACACAATGAAATTAACGTGAACCTCTCATTAATACGAAACTCAAAAGAGTTAATTTTGATTTATAAACCTGTCAAATCCTCCCGTTCAACACTCCGTTGACTTCCATCGCAAATCGCAATCGGCCCGATAACCACTGTAAAACTTAACTTACACACCCTTAGGTCGCATAACTATTGAAGTGTTGGACTTATGTTATATCTGCACTTTTCTGTTGTAAACCTTTTATAATGAAAATATATTATAAAACATGCTTTTTCCACTTCCAATACGGGCTTCACACAATTTCTGAGGTATACCTTTCTGCCGATTCATCCCATCATAATCTGCGCTTTTTAGATTAGACGGTCTACAAAGGTTTTCGGGTGGGACATAAGCCCGGAGAATACCCGCCCAAAATGGGCGGTTTCCTCTCTCCACCCGACTGCTATGTGTTAAATGCTGAGTGGGATCGGGTGAGCTCCAATAAAACTATTCACCATTTTTGCTCTACCCGAAAACCTGCCTTATAACTTGAAATCTCCTTTTCATATGCCTTGTGGATCTGCCAGACTTATATAACATAATATATATCACTATCGGATCCGGCCTTTCTATTATAATCCTTTATAATAGAAATTCATATAAAACAGTGTAAACAAAAAATATATATGAATATCAATAAAAATATTTACAACCCGCGATAAGATGGACACACTGAATTATAAAGTATAGTACATAAAATTATCGGGTCTGGAATCCCCATCGCTTATCGCAATTGGAAAATGAACCTGCATAAAGGATTTTCGGACTCGCCGTCTGGCCCTTATCGCAGATCGCGATCGGCAGGGTCATATACATATAATATAAGTGGTCTATGTTGTTTCGGACCCGTCGTCATTATAAAATATGGCATATATAATAGCGGGTCTGGAACCCATTCCCAAATCGCAATCGACGGTTGTCAGCGGAACCAACCGTCCATAATCATTGCGGACCCGCCGAACTTTTAAACGCAACATATATATTTCGGGTTCAGTGTTAATGCTTTAACGCTTGTTTCCTTTGTAAATCCAATATATTTCTTCATTTCTTTTATATTTTGATTCCGATATACTTGCCTTATCTTTTTTCAAAATATTTTTTAAGTGATTTTTGAATGAAACAATGAATGAAACAAACAACAAAATATATGTTACAACATCTGGCTCAACCTGGGGGTAGTGATTTTGCCATAGAAGCCCTAAGAATCACAGATTAGTGCCTTCACTTCGGGCATGGAGTCATATATTGATTTGCATAAACTGAAATACTATGGCATTTGTACAATGATTTCACTCCGGTATTCACAATGAAATGATGCTTATTCTTTACAACTGGAAGTAGTGTTTTAAGTATTACCCATTAATAGGAAATTGTAGAGTTTCATCATTAAGATTCTCAAGGATGAAGGTATTATTGGATCTCACTTTAGAAATTCTAAAAGGAACATACCAGAGAGGATCAAAATTCCCATGTTTACCCTTATCTTCTCTTCTGGTATCCCATCTCAATACTAAATCTGCAACATTGAAATTGATTTCCTTGGCTTTCCTCTCAAAAAAGTATTTTTCATCTTGGATTGGTACATAATCAAGTTTTCTTTTACCTTGTCCTTGTTCTTGCTTAGCTCCACCACTTTGTCATTCTTCTTATCAGAGCATTTGGTTCTTCTTTCACCTCTTGAATCATTGCAATCACTAGCTTTACAAGTTGACTTGGAAACAGAGCCTGAGTTCCATATACTAATTCAAAAGGTGATTTCCTTGTAGATCTTCTTGTAGTTACTCTAGCAGCCCATAGAGAAAACTTTAACTTAGAATCCCAATCTCTTTGATTTTCTGCAATGACTTTCTTAAGGATCTTCATCAAAGTTTTGTTAGTAGATTCAGCTAATCCATTTCCCTGAGGATGGTAAGTTGTTGAATAGGACAAAATAAAATTATACTTGTGAAAAAAAGCAATGAACTTACTTGAGTTGAAGACTTGAGCATTCTCTATTATAATTTTAACGGGGCATCCAAATTTGCTGAAAATATTTTCTTCCAGGAACTTCATTACTATCTGATCATTTGCACTCTTAGTAGGAATTGCCTCTACTCATTTGGTGAAGTAATCAATTGCTATGAGAACCCACCTGTGTTGTCTACTTGAAGGTGGATTGATTTCTCCAACAAATTCCAATCCCCATTGCCTAAATGTCTCCTCTATAAAAATTGGAATCGAAGGTAAAGGAGCTAATCTCTTTTTCTCAACAAAAATATGACACTTTCGACAAATTCTAACAAGCTTATATGTATCACCAAATAAAGTAGGCCAATAAAATCCCGCCTGAAGGATCTTATGGGCAGTTACTTTCCAACTGTAATGTCCTCCACAAAACCCCTCATGATAATCTTTGATTGTTTCTGTAAATTCATCCTCTGTTGAACATAGTAATAGAATTCCAGCAGGATCCTTCCAGTACAATCTGCCTTCCATAATCACATATGGTTGTGCCTTGATCTTTAGTGCCCTATAATTTGTTCTATCTAAGGATTGGGGACAAGAAAGAAAGCACAAATAATGAATTATATGCTTATACCATTCTGAACACAAAAAATTATACTTGATCTTCATATCTGGATCTTGCTCTCCTTCACTTTCTTCAGCTGCTTTTTCATCCACAGGTGCCAACAAGTTAATTCCCAATGCCTGAAAGTTTGATTTTGTCAACATTTTTTCCAATCCTTGTCCTTTCACCAACTTTGTGGGTTTTATGTCCAAATCATATTCTTGGATCTTGGCAATCCACTTTCCTCTTCTGCCTTCTACAACTCCTTGTAGTAATACATCTTTCGATGCAGCATTTTGCACATAAGAAATTATTTGGGACATCAACACATAGGTTCTAAATATTTCAGGGCTTTTACCAAAGCATACACCTATTTCTCAAGGATATTATATTTCAGCTCAGAATCCCTAAGAATCTTACTGAAGAATGTAATTGGTTTCTCTCTCTCTTCATCATTCTTTTGCAGTAAGACAACCACTATTGAACTTGATGATGCAAATGAAAAAAATTGGAAAGGCTTTTGGTAATCAAGACTGATTAAGATTGGAGCTGCCTGTAATGCCTCTTTAATCCTAGAAAATTATCCTCTAGCTTCTTTGGTCCAACTCACTTCATTCTTTTTTTTTAGCATATTAGTAATTTCTTTTAAAATTTCTGCATAGTTGGATACAAACCTCCTCAGGAAGTTTATCCTTCCCAAAAACTTTTGAATATCCTTTTTACTCCTGGGCAATGGTATTTTCTGCACAGCTTGTACTTTGGCTGGATGTATCTTCACTCCTTCTCTGGAAACAATGTGTCCCAATAGTTTTCCTTCTTCCAGAGAAAAAATGGATTTCTTGGGATTTAAGGAAAGTCCAATTCTTCTACATTTATCAAAAGTCCTCTTCAAATGATCCAAATGTTCTTCATCAAAATTTGAGAAAATAGTAATATCATCCAAATATATTACTACAAACTTATCTCCAACAAAATAAATGTCCATAGCCCTTTGAAATGTAGCACCTGCATTCATCAATTCAAAAGGCATTCTGACATACATAAATGTTCCCCAGGGGGTTGTGAGCGCTGTTTTCTTCTGATCCTCCTTATCCACAACCACCTGGTTATAACCAGAAAATCCATCTAGCATTGACATTCTAAAAGATCCTGTTACCTTTTGCAGCACATGATCCATCTTAGGCAATGGATAGTTATCTTTCAAAGAAGCCCTGTTGAGATTGATGAAGCCTACAAACAACCTTATTTCTCCATTTTTCTTTCTCACAGGTACTAGATTAGCCACCCAGTCAGAATACCTAAGTGGGACTATGATTTTTGCATTAAGAAACTTCTTGACCTCCTTTTCATTGATGGTAGAAGTAGATAATTTATTTGCCTAAGCTTCTGTTTGTAGGGTTTAACCCCCTCCTTCAAAGGAATCTTATGCTGAATAATATTTACATCATAGGTTTTGAGATCTTCATAGGACCATGCAAAGGCATTAACATAATTCTTGAAAAGTTTAATATATCTTTCTTGAAAATTAGGTGAAACTCCATCATATAATTTGACTAACCTAAGATTCTCTTGAGTTCCAATGTTATGTTCTTGAATATGTTCATCCTGTGAGATTTTCCTTGAGTCCACAACTACATCATTGGAATTAAAAAGCCTTTCAAGAGAAACAAGTCTCTTTGGCATAATATTATCTTTCAATTGAAAGGTCTTCTGATTTGCTATTGAATCTTTTAAACCACTGGCTCCTACTATTTATGTTGTCTCTTCTTTGTCCTGATCAATTTTTGTGCCCTGGAACTCTTCAACCATAGTCAAAAACTCCTTAATCTATTGGTCATCTTCAAAAACTTTCCAGTTATTAACATTATCAGGAACAAAAGGTCTGTGTCTCATTTCTACCTCATATCTTAGTCTTGGATTAATAGGAGGCTTGAAAGTGCTAGCAGCCATAGCCAATGAAGCTGCCAATCTATTCTCATCTCTTGGAATGAATTGAACGTTAAAAGCTTCAAATAAGTTTTCAATCAAATCCCATAACTCATTTTTGTATGCCTAGAGCCTAGGATGCTTTGTTTGGCAGCGATCTTTTATCCACTTAATAATTAGCTCCAAATCTCCAAAAGCAGAAATTAACTTGACTCCCATCTATTTGGCTGTTTGTAGAGCAATAATCAAGGACTCATATTCTACCAAATTGCTAGTTGCCTTGAACTCTAATTTGAAAGAAAAAGGGAACATATTACCTCTAGGTGAAATTAGAAGAAAACCAACACTTATTCCTTCCTTGGAATAAGCTCCGTCAAAGAAACATTTCCACACTTCTTTTGTTTGCAGCTCTGTAATTACATTGGCTGAAGCAAGTTGCTTCTAATTATCTTCAGCCAGCTCTGCATTATCATGAAATGTGAAACAAGCAAAATCATCCTTGTCCTGACTATATACAGGTGAATTGCGTGCTCCATTTTTTGTAATTGTCTTTACAAACCTAGTTTCTCTGTACAATCTCCTCTCCTCCCCACCAAAAATCAGTATAACAACATATGTAAAATCTAGTTTCAAAACACATCCCAATTTAGCCCCCTAGGGCCTAGATAGAAGCATTCCAAATCTAGCAGGAATATCTGCTACTACAACATCCATGACCAAGCTTCTAGCTGGAATTTGGGCTAGTGACACTACCAGATCCTTAATAACCCCCAGACACTTGACCTTGTTTGAATCAAAAGAATACAAATCCCTGTAAGGTTTGGTCACTTGTAGATTTAGTTGCTTCATCACTGATAGAGGCATAAGAAAGTGTGAAGCTCCCAAATCAAACATACAATTATGTAGGAGAAAATCATGAACCAATAGGGAAATATAAAAAGGAGGTATTGAAGAATCTACTTCCTCTACATGTGGACCAAAAACCACTACTGGTTTATCTTCCTGTAGATTTATAGTGTCGCTCTCATTTTCTTTTAAATTAATAAACTCAGCAATCTCCTTTTGATAAGTAGGTGTTTTTGCCAATTCTGTAAGGTGAACTTGTATCCTTACCTTTTCCAACTCCTTGGTAAGACTAAACAAGTGACCTTGTTTAACAGTCTTTTCATTCTCATCTTCACCTTTCTTCATGATTGGAATTATTTGAGGAATTGAAACAAGTTTCTCCAAAGGAATTTTTCCAGTTTGATCTTGAGAGGACTCAACTCGAAGTATATGTGTCTTGCCATTTGCATTTTGCTACTGCTTTTCTTTATTTACTGGTTTTGCAGGCTGAGATTCTTGTGGAGTTGCTTATGGTGAGGAAGTTGAAACTTGCTTCTCACTTATATTTTCTTGATTTCTTGATCTTTTCCTAGATCTCAGGTCATTTCTTATGTAGTTCAGCTTGCATAAAATTAGAGAATTATTTCCAATATTGAACAATTCCATTTTCATCATGAATAACATCTGCTTCATCATACACATACTCTTCTCCTTCAATGCCGAGTTCATCTTCATCAACGACATATAATGTAGAAATTTGATCTTAAGGTTGTTCTTCACTAGGATCTGCTTCTATATATAATGGTGCTTGAATTTGATTTTGATCTTTTCTTTTCTTTAGCAAGATTTGCAAAGGTTGTCTTTTGAATTGGGGATTAAAGTTCTTATTATACTGTGTTTGTCTCTGAGAGTTCTTATTATCTAACTCTAACCTATTTAGCTTATCTGACATAGTTTTAATTACATTACACATATCCTCCAATGATTGACTTTGAGAGGATTCTATCTCTACCTTTCCCTTGTCTTGGGTAGGCTGTGTTTTTGGTGTAGGTTTTAACCCCGTACAGAAATTACCTGCATACGAATTCTAAAACACAGAAAATAGACAATGCAAGAGCACAACACATAAAACACATATACACAGAGATTTCCCCTGGATCCCAAAACGGGGACTACCAACTTGATTTTTCATTAAATTCCTTTCAATGTTACAATACATATTTATACATGCTGAAGCATCCAATACCATGGACCGAAAACCCTCGCGTCCAAAACCATGGACCGAAAACCCTCGCGTCCAAAACCATGGACTGAAAACCATAGGTAGGTTTGCCCAACCTAATATAGGGTCCATTTTTTTTTTTCCCGGGGTGCTGCCCCGGACCCCGTAGAGGGGGGCTACCCGTCCCCCTCAAACCCCCTGGACAAGGGGGACTACTACCCCCCTTGTGAGCCCCCCACTGCACAATTAGCACAACGAAGGGGGGGCTTCACCCCCCCTCTAATCCCCCAGTTCACTACATAGGTTAGTCGTGGAAAGAATATAACACAACCCAACCTTCTCCCACTTGTTATCTTCTTTCCATAGGAGAGCTTAGTCATTTTTTAAGCCTTGAAATGCCCATTGTTTCTCTACACCAGGAGAACTTCTCAGAGCTCATGGATTTTGTCAATGCATCTTCAGTATTATTTAAAGCGTCCACCTTTACCAGCAACACCTTTTCGTCTTCTATCATATCCCTCACAAAGTGATACTGAACATCAATGTGCTTTGTCTTTGAATGATAAGCAGGGTTCTTTGCCAAGAAAATTGCACTTTGGCTGTCACAGTCTATCCTTATAGCTCCCTGTACTAACCCCATACTTGAACACAATCTCTGCAACCAAACTGCTTCCTTGCTTGCATGAGTGGCTGCCATCTATTATGCCTTTGTAGTTGATAGTGCCACTACAGATTGTTTCTTACTCATCCAACTGACTGCACCTCCAAATAGGTTAAACACATACCCACTTGTAGATCTTCTCTGATCCAAATCTCCAGCCCATCCGCATCAACAAAGCCATGAATATCCAAAACTCTGTCCAATCCTAGTCTTCCTTGGTAGCACAAACCATAATCTCTAGTGCCACGCAAATACCTGAAAACCCGCTTCACTACTGTCCAATGATCCTTCCCTGGTTTTGACATAAACTTGTTCAATACTCCCATTGCATGTGCAATGTCTAGTCTAGTACAGACCATTGCATACATCAGGCCACTGACTGCACTTGCATATGGAACACGTGACATATCCTCTTCCTCTTCTTGTGTCTTGGGACACTGTTCAACAGGTAACTTTACACCTACAGGAATAGGAACCTTCACCGGTTTACGATCTTGCATATTAAACCTCTGCAGTATTGTCTCGACATACTTCCTCTAGTTTAACCAGAGCTTCCTCTTTGCTCGATCTCTTTTAATTTCCATGCCCAAAATATAATTTGCAGCACCAAGATATTTCATGTCAAATTTGGAGGGTAATTGGGTCTTCAAATCTTGGATAATTTCTTTGTCATTTCCAACCAGCAACATATCATCGACATACAAGACCAGATAAATAACACGGTCACCAATTAATTTAAAATACACACAATGATTTGCTTTGCTTCTAGTGAAGCCAAGTCCCTGTATAAATGTATCAAATTTCTGATACCACATCCTTGGTGACTGTTTTAACCCATACAGAGACTTCTTTAACTTGCATACCAATTCTTTCTTACCCTTTAGCGCAAAACCTTCAGGTTGCTTCATGTAGATCTCCTCTTCCAGATCCCCATGAAGAAATGTTGTCTTCACATCCATTTGTTCTACCTCAAAATCAAAAGCAGCAGCAATAGATAAAAGTAACCTAATAGAATTTACCTTGGCAACAGGAGAAAAAATATCACCAAAATCAATTCCAACATCTGGGAATAACCTTTTGCTACTAATCGAGCATTGTATTTCTCCACCTTTCCTTCTACATTTTTCTTCTTCTTGAACACCCATTTGCTGGCAATGGGTTTCCTTCCAGCCATCAACTCCCCCAGATCCCAAGCCTCATTTTTGTGCAAAGATTCCATTTCATCAACCATGGCCTCTTTCCAGAGTTTTCCATCCTTTGAATCTACTGCTTCCTTCATAGTTCTGAGATCATCATTAGTAATAGATAAAGCAAAATTTGAACAGAAAGAAGATGGACTATACCTTTTTGGCTGCCTTCTTTCTCGAACTGATCTTCTCACACCCAAAGTTTGTGGCTCTTCATCTTCTGATTCC